>VYZW01062080.1:0-11249 GCA_013401315.1 Balaeniceps rex | reverse complement strand
TATTAAACTGTCTTTATCCCAACCCACGGGTTTTACTTCCCCCCTCCGCCCCCGATTCTCTCCCCCATCCCACGGGGCGGGGGGAGGGTGAGCGAGCAGCTGTGTGGTGCTTAGTTGCCAACTTAATTGCCAACTGGGGTTAAACCACGACAGTTGGGAAAACATCTCTGAGCTGGTTTGCACTAACATCTGTGATTTACAAGCACAATAATTGTTCTGAGAGAAGGAAAGGTGAATGTGACCTACAACTCAGCTCCTGGTAAAGGGCAGTGCCGCACAGACGTGGGCCGCAAAGCCACTGACATTCTGAAAACTGACAATGGGAGAGTAGGGCCTCTTTACAGTGATTACTTTCATCCCCAGAAAAACAAAGAAAGAACGAACAGGAATCCAGAATGATTTTTACCTCGTATTGCACTTGCAGAGTACAAGAAGACTGTAGTGTGTGGCCCAACCCTCGCACATGGACACAGTGGTCCCACCGACCACCTGCAGAGCCAAGGTGTACGTAGAAACTGTTAAACTTGTCACAAGGCGTACTGCCGCTCACTCACACTTTCATTCACAGGCTTCTGCCACTGACTTTGTTTGAGCTGGTCTAATAGTCCAGGCTGGTGACTGAAGGAGACAGTACAGTTAATCTTAAGGCACTGAAGCCTGTTTGACTGTGTCTAGGTAGCAATTTAACAAAAGGAGGGAATCGGAACTGTCAAGGAATTCTGTGAATTTGACTTCTGAAATCTTAAAACTTTTATCTATCCTTTCCTGGGATGGCAGCAGGAGTCTAGTAGTAAGCATGTCATGAAGAAAGACTGAAATGCCTCTAAGCTGTGCACCCCACACCGGAATTCACCTTGTGTTTCCTTTTGACATCCAGCCAAATGAGTTGCCTTCTCCTGGAATAACCTGAAAGCTGGCAGCTAGGTGGGAGCCAAAGCAGTGATGGATTGCCCAGGCAGCCACAGCGACTCCAGTGTCAGCAGGTAACGAGGCAGCTGGAATCCTTCATTTTCAAAATGTCCCCTCCATCTCCTTTGAGCCATCAGGACATGCAAAGCACATGAAGTACAGCATGAATCAGGCCAGCTTTGCTGACAGCACATGCTGACAGCAGGCTCTCTGGTTCAGACCCTCACTCCTGCCGTTAATCTTTCCTGCACTGAGCCAAATGCTCACAGTGGCTTTTCCTCACCCTCTATCTGTTGAAAGCAAACTGTTACGATTGCTGCTGAGGTGAGAAGGAGAGGGCAGGGCAGCCTGTGCATCAGAGGATCGAATCTCTAGCAGCAGGGAGAACATGCAGCCCATGTCCTGCTTGAGCAAGGCTGGCCTCTGTGCACATTGCTATGGCAACCTCAAGCTCTTGGGTGACTTGATGCCATCAGTGAAACCTGTAGGTTGTGCTGACTATGAGGAAAGTGTTTTGAGGCCCTCGTTGCTATTCCTTTTCCCACACCACTGAACTTGGACCACCACTGAACTTGCCAGCTGCTGTGGAGCACAGGCTGTAAGATTCCTGGAGACATAAGATTTTCTGTTTTTTTCATTATAGCAGTTTCTGCTATAATGTCCACACTTTGCTAGTACAAAAAAGACAACAGAAGGATAAAAGCTAATTATAGCTGTTGGCAACAATGGTGGAGGCTTTCTCCATGCTGGCAGTAGTACACTTGACATGTGATTAATGGTGGTTAGTGTGGGCACAGCCAAAGCTTGTACAACCCTAGATAAATAATAATGAAGTTTAAAAAGATGTATGTTCTTGAGTTAATAATTTTAACAGGCTGTGAGAAATGTTGCTGTTCTCATGGTAACAGGAAAGCTGTAATTTCATCTCTAATTTGAGAATGCTTGTATAATGTGTGCAGATAGCTTTCTGATGGGAACTTTTTTCTCTCTTCTTTAATTGAAGCCTTTTTAATGAAGTGATATTATTGTGTAGTTTGGGCAAACAATTCAAAATGGACTAATTAGCACTAAATATACCATTGAAAAGTGTAGTCAGAATTATTTGGAACTAAACTGGTATTGCTGCTTGCAGCCCCTGGTTTCTATATCAATAGGTGCCTGATACTGATGTATGTGAGCATCTCTCAGGGCTCTTCAAGAGATTCTGAATGTATTTGCATATCACTGGAGGTTGCATTTGTAGTGTTATATTCATTAGATAAGAAAGAAATGCATCTACTGGTCCTCATCTCTGCACTACAAACACATGTGGTCACCAGTTGAATAAATACCTCATGAACAAAGACTCTGAAAACCCAAGGATTTGGACAATCAATTTTTTCTATCATGGCTTTGACCTAGATATTGAGATACACAGAGATAGCAAGAGTCTCATCCTTTCCGTAGTAATCCTAAAAAAAAAAAATACAAATAAGGCACCTAAATATGTGCTGCAGGTGCAAGACTGAGAATGAGACTTTCTTGGAAAACCAGCAAGAATTAGGCCTGTGATTCTTTAGCACTTTTGAAAGTATTATCTGTGGTCCTTTTCAGTTTATTACAATGGCTTAGTCATGGAAACCAAATGACAGCATACATAATGAAAGTATTTCTGCTAGTTGTACAAAAGCGTCTCCATTGACTACTAATCTTAAACCATCTCCACTGCTCATTTTTCCTATTAAAGCTCTATATTCAGGTTTATTATTCTGTATCTGTTCAAGAACATTTAACTGCCTGATACTGGGACAGTGCCAAAGCAGTTTTAGACTACTTAGAAATATGAATTAGTGCTTTGCTTACAGGAAAACAAAATGTGACCTTGCCCCAAATGGATGCGTACAGGGGTAGGAGTGGATGTGTAGGTGGTTTGATGAGCCTCACTCACCAGAGGGAGCTGGAGCTGAGCATGGAGGAGGAGGAAATTGCCATTTGCAGCTTCTTGTTTTTATGTTTCAGCATAGACAGATTGACATGTGATGAAACATATGCATTTCACAGTTAGCTTTTCAAAGGCAGTGTTACTTCAGAATCATTAACCTGGCTGAGATCTTTGCATTCTTATCTGTTTTGTTGAATATTTTCATAGCAGCAATTGGTGGTGGCTTGCATATCCTTAAAGCTGCAAAGCTAGCATTTTAATTTATCCTAATTCAGAACCTAATTGTCTTGCACTGTTGGCTAATTAAATGTTCAAAGAAGTGATAAATTAAGCAGGTTGATCATTACAACACAAGTAATTAGTCAGTCCAACTGAATCTGAGCCTTGAAATCTACATTCCCTGAGATGACAGGAATTTTGGGGATGTGCAAGAAAGCAAAGTGTGTGTCAAGGTTCAGGAGGAAAAAAACTTCCTTGAATATTTAATGTAAAATGTCCAAATCTCATATCAGTTTGGGGATTTTCAGGCTGTTTATTTTGTGCATTATGAATTCTTTTTCTGGTGGCCACTAAGAGAAAATGAAGTTCCAAGGTAACAACTTGAGATGCTGAGATTTGCAGCTAGTTTCTTACAGGATCTGATATCTTCCTGTATTAGACAGAGGTATGAGGGATTTTTTTTTTTTTTAAAACAAACAAACAAAAGTACAAAAACCCCCAATCCTCTCAACGTTAGTTAAATACCTAACTAGGCAGTTATAAATGTAATATTCCCTGGTAGGGAGCTTCTATTCACAAAGGTTTTCATACAGCATTTTACTAAAAATTCTCCCTGGCGTCAAATTAGTTAAGATCTAAAGACCGAAATGTATGTTCTGAAAATCTCAGTCTATCTGTGCACCTGCTTAAATTCTCAAGACAACTTTCTGCCAGAAGAAAATCTGTACAATGCATCATCATAGCAGCTTGATATTCTTCCTGCTAATATATCCAAGTGCTCTTCAGACCTCCCACGCAGCCCGCCCTGTACAAAGGTGCATGTCTAGGGAAGGGGCATGTTGGCGCGCTGTCCAGCAGCACCACATCATTGGGGACTGGCTGGAATGAGAACCTGGGGATGGTGTTCCTGGGACAGGACACCCCATCTTGCAGCTGAAAACGGGGATGAAAAATAGTCAGCAGAGGTACTGAGATTGTTTAATTAAAGCATGTGTGGGACCTTATCTGGGAGTTTGCCGCATTAGTTAGCAAGCATGGTGCTTGGCTCCTGGCTGCAAGGGAGACGGATGCCTCAGAAGCAATCCTTGGTATGATCCTGTCAAGGGCTGCATCCTTCCCAGCCCCTCTCTGCTCTGCATAGCGTCTGGCTGTTACAAGTCAAACTTCTCCATCCTGTCTTGCTTCCATACTGCTGATCCTCTCTGTGGGTTCAAGTCTCAGTATGTTTTTTACCAAAACCAATTTAAGCAACTGGTTGCACCATCTCCATGCGCAGCTGTCTCACTTTATTTTCAATCATATCACTCACCATTCGGTTCATAAGTAGAGTTTTCTTCTCTCTTCCTTTGCATTTAGGACAGCAAAGTTTGAGGTTTCCAGTCCTCTGTGGTGGAAATAACAAATAAAAATTGCTAACAGTGTCTCTCAAGGGTAAATTTCAAACTCAGGCTTCCCACAGGCTGTGTTTTTTCTCACCTATCCACAGTGGCTATGGTGTGGGACCAGCATTTACATCACTCTCTCAGTGCTGCTGCAACAGCTAGACTACTCTGTCTTCTTCTGCCTGCCTCTTCTAGAGGTGATAATAAGTTTTAAAGGTTTTCTGCTTGTCTTCTCACTGCCACGAAGAAAACGTCTTGTCATGGCTTTTCAGTTTATCTACTATTTCCTTGTGTAGTGGGTTATAACTTGTTTCCTAAACTCAGAACTCCTGCTTGCTTTGCTGAATCAGCTGGCATTATGTGTTGCAAATGATACTCTTAAAATTAAAGCTCCTAAAAAGTTCTAATTTCCTTTTTTTTTTTCTGTGCTCTAATTGGTCTAGCTGGATTATGTTAATTATTTCTGATCAAAACTGCTTAATTAGCATGTCAGGTCAATTATTGAGGGCCTTTGGGGTTTAAGACAGTTTTTTTATTTTTATTTTTAGTTATAGTGTAGGCAATCCATTGTTATACATTTTATGTTTCTAGAACTATCCCTGAATTAATGGAAAGTTAACAGACTGGGATATAAGAAAATGCTTCATATGCATCCACCAATATCTTGCACTGGGGATCACTGGTAGCTAAAATGCTTCTTTAATGCTTCATCATTGAAATCAGTCTTGAAAGCAGAGTTCATGGCCTCGCAGCTGGCCCACAAGGGGACACGCACCAGGAGAGCGATGTACTACCCTGAGCCTGAGGGACGAGGGTTAGAACGGGGAAAGCTGCAACCACAAGTGTTCTCCCTTCCTGTTCATAAAACGCAGGGATAGCAGTAATTTCCCATCTGTGAGATCCATTTGAGGAGCTCCTTGTAAAGTACTGAAAGGCTGTTATGTTTATTTCTTGCAGATAACTTCTTGTAATACCCATTCATAATCAGAGAAGCCTTTAGATTACATTGGCATAGAGGGTGTCAAAGAAAAGCTGTCCACAAATTTAAGTCTCTCTCTTTTTTTTTTAATATTCTAAATACTTGATTTATTTCTGTGAGTGTAGGTTTTCATCAAACCATCTTTCTCCTTAATTGAGCTAATAACTTTACTCCTGTCCTCCTCTTTGTTCAGTCTGGCAAGCAATTTCCCAGCCTCATCTCCCATCTCATATATCCACTTTTGATCTGATTATTAGCATTTAATCTTCTACAACATTCAGTGTATGATATTCAAACCCAGCCTTATTTAAGGAAGTAATACCTTTTGGTGTGCTGCGTGTCACACATTTCCTTTGTAAGGTAACAATTTTATCTTACATTATTGCAAGTTATTTGCTCTCCATTTTCATTTCCCGCCTCCCCTTTTTTAACTGGCATATGACTCCTCATAAGAAGATATAAATGGAGATGCAACTGCAGAATGAAAATTGAGGTAGGCATAGATTTATATATCAGAAATGCCCAATGAGCAAGCATTGGAGGATTTAACTCAGAAATACCCAATTTACCCGCTTCTGAAGAAGCTTTTACCTCCATGCAGCTAGTGGATCCTTCTAGAAAGACTAGATACCCACCCATCCCCTAGCCTTTCCTTACTCCATATGCAATTCACTGAAATGATTCCCAGATGCCAACTGTTCAAACTGAGATCTGGATGGAAATTGTGTGATGCCGTTGCTGTGTGTCTGGATTCATCTGTCAAGCAGACTGGTCTTCATGCTAATCAGTCCAGATGACCTTGTGTACCTAATCTGCTAGTTATGGACTATTCAGGTGGGTGATCAGGTGTCTTGGTAAGCCATAGGCATGCACCAAAGTCATGCCTATGGGTGTAGTTAAGTAGTTTCTGTGCTAATCGCTTTTTATTCTGTTCCATGGCTGGCCCTTTAGCTTGAAGCATGGTGCGTTGCTCAGCAGAAGAGGCAAGCTGGAGAACAGAAGTGTTGCGGTTTGCTCTGATCGCTTCTGACAGCAAATACGTAATTTCTGGGCCAGCACAGACAAAACTTTTGGTGCACACGTACACGTACAAATGACTTTTTGCTCAGAAGCCTAACTNGGGGGGGGGGCAAGAAATGGCAAGTGATCTTATAGCCAAGAAGTTGTCTCTAATGCAGGAGTATAGTGTGCACTGTTAGCAGTGGGCTGGTCTACTGAGAGGACTGATCAGCCGGTGTTACCACAGCATGCTTGCCATAATGCTGCTCCTTCTTCACTTATGCATGTCTTCCCTTCAGCTATTTCCAGCTAAATTCCTAGGGATCTGTCCTAAGCTTTTTCCCAGATACAATTTGACATTATATTTGTTTGCAGCTATAAACAAACATGAGAAATGGCAATGAACAGTAGGTGCACAGTCGTATGGTAATGGCTGCTGCACTACTCACCCTTTCTCAGGTGACGATCTTCCTGCTGTCACACTTGCAGCTATCAGAAGAGATCGAAGAAAGAACCTTTTAGCAAACAACAACAAAAAATATTTGGTACAAATATGGAACAAAAAGCAATAAAATAAATGGCCTTCCTACACTTTTAATTTAGTTGCCTTTCCATAGGTCTTGGTCAGCAGTCTGTATCCCAGCCTTCATCCCAGACACATCCATTCCCCACTTCAGGAATCAAGGAACCAGATTATCAGGAACAACCCCCCCTTTTAAACAGTCAACAGCCTGGAGTGAGCATTCCTTGTTTTGACAAATCAAGGCTTAAAACTTGCTAGAAAACAATTCTCAATGTTAATGATTTGCTGCTGTGTCTTTCAAGTGTATGCCTAGTGTCCTTATCTGTGAAGCCACTGAATGGTCTTTCTTTTTGTTTCTAACTACAATCCTATCCCTATCCTACGTTGATACAGTCTATTTCAAACACTAAATTATTTATCATTAATCCTAGGTGCTTCATGTATGTCACATAATTAACCTCCCAAGTTACCAGGGAAGAGGAATTGAAAAAACATGACATTCTGAGCGCAAAGTCTTCTCTAAGTAGTATGAAAATGGAACAGAATTGGATTTACCATTTAGGTCTTCTTAGTTCAAACCTTTCCTGTAGTTACATTAAGAAAATATGTTTCCTTTGGGTCTCATTTATGGCAATATTTTAAATACAAGTTTTTTTGTTCTATGCAAATATTTTTAAGGGACATCAATGATCAAACTCTGAAAAACAGAGTACTGTTATGTGCTTCAGGGACTAGTGTAGCATGGCTAGAAATTCAATAATTATGCAACAAATTAAGAATTCCTTTGTTTTCTTTCATTCTTTAAATTCATTCATATTACAGTGCTCTCCTGATATCCAGATAGATACAACAACAACAAAAATCGGCAGTTCACCAACAATGATTTACACATCAGACAAGCTGGTGGTATTCCTAAGAAGATTTTAGCAACAAACAGTGTCACACTACTTACTAGCTTCACACTGGATGAGTTGAAGAGTGTGGTGTGGGTTGGTTTTGTTAGTTTTCTGGCAAGTAGCATTTTTAGTCTTACTTCTGAGGGATTGAATGTTGTGTGCGGTGGGGTGTTGTTTAATTTCAGAACTGATTAGGATTGTGAATTGGTAATTTTGGGACTTGATTGCTAGCAGCTGAGACATTAGGGTACATTCTGCACTGGAAGATTTGAAATGGCTGAGGGAAAACTGCTCCTAGTGATTAATAACACCTTTACACTTCCTCCAGGCAACATGCTCTGAAAATAGTGTGTGGGAGGCTTGGGCTATGCAACCAGGCTCCGCTGAGAGCAAGGGGTTTGCGTGCTCTTCAAGCACCTACAGAGAAGGGAGGAAAATCTTGGCCAAAGATGCAGGAAATGCGTGTTTCTTTTCTAACCTTAAAGGCCTCTGTGAATGACCATCTAGGTATTGGTTTATTCTAGTAATTGGAACATCCACTCTGGCTGTCTAATCACACTGTAAGCTCCTCAAGGCATAGCTTCTTACTCCAGAAATAAGCAATCAACATAGTAGGGCTGTGGCTTTTCATCTTGCATACCGCTGTAGCACTTATCCTTGTACTAACAAATTCCAGTCATTCACTCGCAAGTGGCCTCCCCGGGTGACCAGCTTCACAGCAGAACTTGGAGATGAGCATGTATGTGTGATTTTTTTTTTTAAATGCAAGGAACTAAACTAGATCTTTTTCAAACATAGCTCCAGCATTTACTCCTTCAGTTATTCTGAGGGAAATGCAGGTGAATGCATTCAGAAAGATGGATGCATTTGGCTCTTATACCTGGTAATGCAGGTGTAGTGGCTGGGCTTTTTCTTATTCAACATGCTGACACATCACAGTGCCACAGTGTGTGTGTCAGTGTGATTCCAGCACCCCGTGGATGCTGACAAAAGAAAGGTAGCTCCTCTTTATCCTCTAGCAAATCCTGGTGCTATACTGCCCCACCACATGTCAATACAGCTCAGCTGGCTATTTAGCTTATCATCAATATACCTACATACATATGCGCAAAAATGTCCTGAAAAATGCTTTTGAAGTTTCTTTCTAATGGTCCTTGAACTCTAGTCTGACTACAAGCAGTTGTGTCAAAAAAAGCAGACTTACTGCAGAAATAAGTGAATCTGTAACTGATAAGAAAACTGCCAGTATGAAATACTTACTGTGGAAATATCCCGCCACTGTGCTGGTCTTGTGATCCCACACTGGTGACGTGCACTGGAAACAGTCTCTTTCCATGTACAAATGCACGCTTCAACCAGAGAGGAGTCCAAACCTGCTTGTGTGAGGGATGAGAGAGCTTTAATGCCATGCACATGTTGTTATTGTTGTGCTATGTTCATTATTGTTAATTGCAAGGTATTGGTGAAGCACAAGTGATGGCAACCGGTAAGGAAATCACCAAACAATCTTACAACGGCTAGTTCTGTCCTCAGTTAAAACCATTTAGAGCAAAGCCCAGCCTTTTCTACTAGCTAGGAAGAATTTTCTATAGTCAAAAACTTAAATAGAAGCAGAACCAACACATACCTGGAGATGAGAATCAGCAAAAGTCTAGGCAATCCATTAGGAAACAGAGGTCTTTCTAATTACAGAGCTCGGTATAACCATCTGCTTAGTACAGCAGGGAGGGAATAGTTCAAAAAGGCAAAAATATTAAGCTCTAAAAATTTAAGAATCCGACAAGCATGAGATGGCTCACCACTTCTGGCTTTTTGCACACTAACAAAGCTGTATTCAAGCATAATGAAAATATCTTTTTTCTCCTTCTTGAAAAAACATGAGAATGCAGCATTGTGGATTTTTGTTTGGGGTTTTATTTTCGTTTCAGTGTATTTTTCTTCTAAGTGTGTTTGTATAAAGTTTCAGGCACAGATTCTCTAACTTTTTATTGAAGTCTTCACAAGTACTCTCTCTTCAACAGTCTATCTAAAGACATTTTGATGTGTAAAAGCTCATGAAGAGTGGTTAATGTGATAAAAGGAGAAGCTTGAAGCAATGACATCTAAAGAGAGTCTGTCTGAAGATCTTGAAATCAGATAGAATAAAGAGAAGGCTAAAATGACAAACATGTTTGATCTTATGTACTTAAACAGAAAATAATTTCTGAGCCCTGTCTTATCCTATAAAAGAGCTGATGAACGTCTTGGATTTAGATACATGTAGCTATATTTGCTACTGAGAAAATTACATACTTGCCCCTTTGCACTAGTACTGTATTTTGGGAGTTTGAGTTTATTGATTTAAAAACCCAAATCACCCACTTCATTCCTCCTCCCCTCTCTGCCTAAAAAAGTATTCAAGTGGAAAACAGAAGTTGGCTTTCTTGTACAAGGAAGGAATTAATTTCCTTAAGGAAAAGCAATGAAATGCATCCAAAAATGAAGTACTGAGATGATTTTTGGGTCAAGTAGGGAAGAGCAATGCACACAGAAGGTAGCTGTTGAGTCAAGTGCAACTACACCATTTACAGGGGGAAGGGCAGGTAATTAGAGTGAGAGAAGACAATTTCTATGGCATTAAACCTGTAAATGAAGGGAGAATATGGAGGAATAATACGGCGTGAGCCCTAAACCTGTCATTTCTGTATTGAGGTCTGGAGCTCACAGATCAAGACAAGTGGAGGGCTTGGTAACAAGGAGGTAATGATGATCATCCAACTGACCTTAAATTTATCAATGGACTGGTATACGCACAGGCAAGCTTAGATCTAGAGCCTTTCCTTTAAAAACGTAGGCTCTCTTCTTGCTGAATTAAAGGAAGCTTGCTTAATATTTGCTCATATTTTGAAATACTTCTTCCCCCAAGCCCATAAAGCACGTAAAGCCTTTAAAAATGTTTTTCACACAAGAAAATTAATTTTTTTTGTCTGTATTTGGGAAGTTCCTAGTTCAACCCTTCCAACTACAGAAAGCTTTTAGTATACCATGGCCCTGAGTCAGTAAAGCATTTAAGTAGTTGCTTTATTGTAAGTGCAGCATTACACATACAACTCTGAGCTCCACGTTCAGGGGCAAGAATGCCTTGAAACTAAATAATGGTGTATTAGAAAAATTAATCTCTATTAAATGCTGCACTGTTCCTTCATCTTGCAAGGAGGTGCAAAGAGAAGTGCAGAAGGCTGAGACTGCAGTCTCTGGTTACTGAACCAGCTGGCCAGCAAAGCAGCCCAGCTTGTCCTTACTAGCACACTCCCTTTCTCACAAATCTGCTTTCCTTCCCCCCACTGCTCTCTAAAGGACCTATGTGTTATCTTTGGTTAGTTACTGCTGTCTCTGTCCAAAGCTGTCGTGGTTTAGCCCCAGTAGGCAACTAAGCACCACG
>VYZW01062066.1:0-11193 GCA_013401315.1 Balaeniceps rex | reverse complement strand
TTCCAACCCAAAGCATTCTATGATTCTATGATTCTGTCCAGTTTTAACATAGCACTTCATATTGTCCCTCAACAGATAAAGAACTGCCTCTCCTGGTATTATTGTTATATGTACTTGTTGCTCGAAAGTACCTACTGTGGTATCTTCTGAATTGTCCATAAGGCAATTATTAGAGCAGGGTTGCTCTTCCCAGCTGTGTACTGCACCCGTCCATTTAGACAAAACTACGGTGTGCTGAAAACTTCTGTAGCTCAGACTATGCAGATCCTGTAATAAGTTCCCAGCCTGCAACTGCACCCTGTCCCACACGGTAGCGCTGTCAATTTTGGCAGTGATACTGTTTCATACAAGTGTATTGGCTCTGACTTGCCATTGTTGTCAGGATGCTGCGTTTTCTCTGCTTTTCAAAAATCCTGGTTTTATGGTTTTATTTTCATGTGGATTTGGATGTCCTGAAATACAGTCAATTTGCTGAATTTCTTTTTACATCACAGAATGAAAGGGCTTCCACCACCCCACAGGAGAACAGGGTGGCAGTAAGCCACCAGTGCTGTTTGCTTAGCTATGCTGTGAAGAAGTAGAAGTGGGCACTTGGCAGCTGCAGTGGTTCCCCCAAGTCCTCCACCGGCCAAGCACTGCGCGCTGCACTGTTTACATTTGGTAACTGAGCAGTTAAGGATGTTGTATTCTAATTACCTGGCCAATTATGTGCAGTGCAAAATTCCCTGCTAGTACTGCTGTGATAGCCTGAACTGCAGACAGTCTTGTGATTAAACTGTCCCTCGATGATGAAGTCGATAATTAGCAAGAAGGCATTTTGCTGAGTAGTGAACAAAGTCAAAGAAAGAGCAGAATTGAGTTTTCAGTGCTGTAATATGGTTTTAATAGTGTTCTTCTCAGGGATGAGAATTGTCTCTGACCTCCCCTGAAATTAAAAATACATACCCATGTGTGAAAATGTGGACCTGATTTCTTTATACAGAACATAATTTTGATGATCAAAGGGCTGGAGAACCTGCTCTATGAGGAAAGACTGAAGGACTTAGGCCTTTGTCCTTTGTGCCAATATGTGGAGTTCTGTGCTTTCAGCCCTGAAAATTTGAGTGTGCTGTCCAGTGATGACTAAAGATGAAATTTTTATTGTTCATTCGTCCTACAGTCCCAAAGTAGGAATTTAGACATTTACTCCTCACAGTGTTAAATGTTGTATGGTCGTGCAGTGAACTGGCAGAAAGCCACACAGCTCATCCATGTCAGCCTGGCATGAGACAGGAGTCAGGCAGACAGAAAAAAACTATGCTACATTACAGCATTTCACTTGAACTGATTTTTTCTGAATGTCTGCTTGAGCTATTCTCTTTGGAATTTATTAGCTTTTATTGAGGGCTATCCACTTAGAAAATTTAATCCTTGTGAAGATGTCAGCTGAGAAAAATTGAAAGACTCTAGAAACTGTATTTTTCTCCCTTAGAAAATTCAAAATATTAACAGAAGTAATTGTGCTGAATGAGCAAATGTTACAATTACAAATTATGCTCAACATTGTGAACATAATTAAATTATGGTAACTGGCTTAAATGAACTAAACCTGGATGTTTTTATTCTTGCTAAAAGTTGTAGCAAGACAACTGAAAAATATGCATGAACTTGTATAAACATCCATTGGCCTGCTAAAATTAGTTTTGTACGTGGAACAAACCATTTTCCTTAAAGGAAAAAAAAATTAAGGAAAAGATTAATTTCAGTCTTAAAAACAAAACTTCTGGCAAAGATCTTTCGAAGACAAGAACAAGTTAAATCAAGGGCTCTATATTCCAGCTAATGTAGTTCATAAAAACAGCAATCATCATTTGGTAAATTAGTGGCTGAAAATGGGTTGACAAACATAGATAGTATAATGCAGTAATTGCATGAGGTCTGTGGGTACCAGGTTATTATGGCATTGAGATTACCAGCTAAATTAAATCTGATTAGTTTTATATGGTTTTTGAATTTTGTGCTTAGATTCTGAAAATGTTGCTCATGGTTGAACATGGTACCATCTTCTGTAAGAGAGGAATGTGTCTTCCTCTGTTTTTTTGAGTGATATTTGTCCTTAGAACAAGTACTTTATGAGTTCTCATGTGTAGCAACTTCTACTTTGATGGGTTTTAATGGCCTTAAAGGCATAGAAACTTGCATCTGATCTCTCTAAGGTTAAGTCTTACTATGTCATTCATCGCCTTAATAGAATTAGTGGAAACAGCAAAAGCTATAGAGAACTTTGACTGTTACAGCAGACATACTGACAACCTCAACTTTCCTTTAACCAAAAGCAAAGAGAAGTAACTTCACTTAACGTCTTTGATGTTTGTGCATGTCAACCATCCATATCATACATGACATGAAAACTAGGCTGGACTTTTTAAAAGATGAATACTTACAAAATTTCCACTATCAAATCTGGCTGCGAGTCCTGAAGTGTGATAATATGTTCTTGTTCAATTTCATTTTCCTTCCCTGTCTTTAACTTGGGACAGAAACATGCGAATATGAAGTATATTAGCTCAATTTGGTAGGAATTCAGGCTTTTCTCTAGAGGTGTGTGAAAATGCGGGGGAGAAATTAGCATTTCTTAAGCTGTAGGAAATTTCTCTCATTATCCTACAGAATTTCATCAAAGCACAAAAAATCTATAGGCCCTTAGACTTGTTTTTATGTTTTGGTTGTTGCAAGCATATATGTTTAGGTATCTGTGGATTGTACTGTTAGAGAAGCTTCATCAAATGACTTGTCTGCCCCTGTAAATTGTTAGGAATGAAACCAGAATTTCCTATAGGTGCTAATTTTGAAGAGGCTGAGAGTTAACGTATGACCTTCAGTGAACTAACCTGTGGGGAGGCTCTAATTTGGGAACGACGATAACATTTCTAATTTTGTTTGAGACTGAAGGTGAGAGCTCTCATGCCATGAAACTAGTGTTTCATCACATCTAAGATATTGTTGCAGACACTGGTACTATATCATGCTCTTTGAGGGACTGGTGCAAGAAGCACTCTAATGTGTAGGTATGGCATAAGCACCTAAACCCAATTTCCAGCCATGTCCAGCAGGGATGGCTTACATTGTCATAACCAAACATTCATATCTCCCTAGAGCTGTGGATATTTTTATCTCTATAAAAAGCTAGTACTTTCTTTTTTTTTTTTTTAAATGGTCTTGGCTTCAATACTTTATTGCAGTGAGTACCAGAAGCTAATAGTGTGTTCTATAAAAGGTTTTTCTTTTACCAGTTTTCAAACTGATACATTTCAATGGCTAGACTTTTCTTCATCCTAATGTTAGTAGAGATCTATTTAACATATAGGAAATTATGTTCTTCTTGATTAAAAAAAATAAAAAGGAAAGGGAAAAAAAGAAGACTAGATTTATTGAATTATTTTTAAAAAGCTTTCAGAATCTGACTCTTCTTTATCTCCATGGAATTGAGATAACCTGGGCACTATTAGGTACTTAACAGCCTGTAAAAAATCTGTCTATAGCAGATGTGTGCTATTTATTTGTGCTTTTTCTTTAAGCCTTGCCAGCCTTTAATTAGAATGTTTTATACAAGTATTTCTTTATTTGGTGGACTTCCTCCATAGTTTGCAAAGTGATTTGTGCTTCTCTTTTGAGTGAGGTTTAGCAAATCTGCTAAAATACATTATTGTAATAGTTCAATGTGTATGAGTACTTCAGATCTGTGGTACTTCAGAAGCTTGCTATTGAAGTAGTGTGGTTTAATTAACTTCTCAGGTAAAATAACATATTACTCTTAGATCACTTGTTATTAACCAGCTTTCAAAGAATACAGATAAAGACCATTAATTGCTTCTTAGCAACTGTGTGGTTTTAGCTGGTCACACTGATTATGTAGCTGGTACATCATTTTATAATTGGCAGTATATTTCTAACTACTACACAAAACTCAGTTGTAATTGATAAAAATCAGAGGCAATGTAAGGAGTTTTCAAGTTACAAAACTACCTTGGAGAGCTGGAGCTCCTAGAAAGTTAAACAAGCGCCTTCCCATTATTCAAAATAAAATGCTCTTGGAAGGCACCAATATGAAGGACAAGGAACTATATTACAAAGGCCACTGTTAAATAGCTGTAGGTAGACTCCCACTTGTGCAGTAATTCTGGCTTCATAACTTAAGGGTTTCTACAAAATGGGGAGATGGGAGGAGGTCTGAGAAGATAAGTAATGATTTCGGTCTGCATAACTTATTTTGAGGTTGAAAGGACATGCAAAAATGTTGAGGGATGCTCCTAAAGCAGAAACCTAGAGCTCTGGTGACATCAAGATACAACCAAGTCCTGTGCCCAGCACTTAGGTATACTCTAACTTTTCAGAATATCAGAACTCACAAAACTTGGCATTCATAATTTTATCTGGTGGTTAGGAGTAGACTCATTACACTGGGACCACAGAGAGGAATGAGCCTTGTAAGAGACAAGTAACTAAGTTGCTGGGGAAACTGGGAATTGTTCCTAGTAATCTTGTTTACTAGTAAATGCTGTAGTCTGTGAAAGCAGAAACATTTTCCTCTGCCAATACAAATTCATTAGTTTGCAATTTACAGTGTAAGCTGATACAAAGCCAAATTCTACAAGAGCAAAGTTTATTTGCAAAGAGATTGTGCCATTGGTTTGGTAGCTAACTGACTGGAAAGCATATTCTCTCTTTTCTTGAAATTCTATTTAAAAACATAAATAAATGCATATGGATTTATACCTAAATAATAAGTTTCATAAACAGTACAAAGCAGAGAAGGTGGCAACAGGTTTCCACACTCTAATGTGAGACCAATCCCTATTTCTCAAGAGCTGTTCAAGGAAAGGAGGAAGCCTGGAGAGGCAGAAAAGAGAGAGGTTGGTTTGAATCACGAACTGTGGCCTGTTGTATCTGCTGCCACAGCGTGGAGCAACATTGTCAGGGGGCTGAGCAGATGTTGTGACAGTGAGATTTATTGCAGAGGAAATCGCCTTTAGCATAAGGAGCTGTGGATCTGCAAAGGTTAGGGCACTGCGAATGGAAAAGAGGGCAAGCCCTCTCCCTTCAGTGGCATAAAATGAGGATAGTGACTGCAAATGAATTCTTGTAACATCTCCTTCCTGGGAACCTTCACTGGCATACTTTAGGACATATACAAAGGTGCACATGTTTTAGGCACACAACTTTGGACGAAAGTCCTTTATATATCTAAAATGTCTTAGGAAATTGGGGTTTGTTTTTTTTTTTTTTAATGAAACAACATGCCACGGCTTGGAGTTAGGGTGAAGAGACTCGGAAAACCTTAGATTCTAAAATCTGAAGTAAAATTGGCTTTTCTGGAATCACTGTCTTTTCAGGGAATCAATGTGAAAAACAATTGGCATGAATGATTGAAAGTGCTTAGAGTCTATACTTAGAAGTGTTTAAAATCTCTGCCTGTAGCTATTCATAGCTTTCATGTCCTTGGTATCTCTTTAAAACAAAAACCCCACATAACTTCTGTGTACAATGTATCANTTTTCCTCTGCCAATACAAATTCATTAGTTTGCAATTTACAGTGTAAGCTGATACAAAGCCAAATTCTACAAGAGCAAAGTTTATTTGCAAAGAGATTGTGCCATTGGTTTGGTAGCTAACTGACTGGAAAGCATATTCTCTCTTTTCTTGAAATTCTATTTAAAAACATAAATAAATGCATATGGATTTATACCTAAATAATAAGTTTCATAAACAGTACAAAGCAGAGAAGGTGGCAACAGGTTTCCACACTCTAATGTGAGACCAATCCCTATTTCTCAAGAGCTGTTCAAGGAAAGGAGGAAGCCTGGAGAGGCAGAAAAGAGAGAGGTTGGTTTGAATCACGAACTGTGGCCTGTTGTATCTGCTGCCACAGCGTGGAGCAACATTGTCAGGGGGCTGAGCAGATGTTGTGACAGTGAGATTTATTGCAGAGGAAATCGCCTTTAGCATAAGGAGCTGTGGATCTGCAAAGGTTAGGGCACTGCGAATGGAAAAGAGGGCAAGCCCTCTCCCTTCAGTGGCATAAAATGAGGATAGTGACTGCAAATGAATTCTTGTAACATCTCCTTCCTGGGAACCTTCACTGGCATACTTTAGGACATATACAAAGGTGCACATGTTTTAGGCACACAACTTTGGACGAAAGTCCTTTATATATCTAAAATGTCTTAGGAAATTGGGGTTTGTTTTTTTTTTTTTTAATGAAACAACATGCCACGGCTTGGAGTTAGGGTGAAGAGACTCGGAAAACCTTAGATTCTAAAATCTGAAGTAAAATTGGCTTTTCTGGAATCACTGTCTTTTCAGGGAATCAATGTGAAAAACAATTGGCATGAATGATTGAAAGTGCTTAGAGTCTATACTTAGAAGTGTTTAAAATCTCTGCCTGTAGCTATTCATAGCTTTCATGTCCTTGGTATCTCTTTAAAACAAAAACCCCACATAACTTCTGTGTACAATGTATCATCTTATATGCTACAGGAAGAAGTGGTCTGTAAATGATTTTATATGAAATCAATATAAAATGGCAGAAACTTAATAAATTCTTTGTTGGAGATGCAAGAAGAGTACAGTCACATTGATTTATTTTTGATGGAGGTGAAATATGTTTAGGTAGCACAATCTACATCCTGCAGACTAGATTTTTTTTTTTTTATTATTCCTCAAAATTTTCTCGTATTTTCCTTGCAGAAATATCACTTAGGGTTTCACAGAAAGAAACTGTTTCCACTGCATTGGGTTTCATAGCAATCACTGGTAGAAATACCATTCTCTGCTACCTTTTACAGGGCTTGGATTGACTTGTAATCTTTCTTGACTAAAGAGACGTGTGTGATTAAACTATCCAAAAAGCAGAGGGGAAAAAAAACCCCAAACATTTCTCCCCTTCTGTTTTTGACTAGCAATCCCATCCCTAATAGGGAGGCCTTCCCAGCGAAGCATTTGTCAAATAAGCTTAGGAAGCATCCTGGTTTCAAAAAGATTGCACGTTTTAGTTCGCTTGAATTGCTTCATTGAAGGTGTGTGGATCAGTCCTGCTTTGGACTGCCCTGGGGCATCCTGGGCATTCCCAAGCAGACTCCTGCTCTGTCTCTGTAGCCAGTTTTCATATTCATCATCGTTGGGGGTTTTTATGCTTATAATGGCAATTACCTGATCTTGAGTTGAACTGTATTTGCAGCTTAATAAAAATTTATAATGGTCTTTGATAGTTTAGATAGCTTGATCATTTTCTGAGAGAAAGGACATTAAAATACTTAAAAATTGTATCCTTTTTACAAAAGAGAAGTGGCCTTTCCTTAAAGGATTCTGTATACTTTACTGTACAGAGAAAGTGCTGTTAAATGGAACGATTGGACGTGTTTTTATTAATAATTCAGAATGATACAATCCCACTTCTAATTGTCATCCTGCCTAGCAAATCACAGCATTGACACTTGCAATTCTGTATTTCAGCTCACTGGCCTCAAAATAAGAATGTATGTACTGGCATGGTTGGGATATTACAGGACTAAACTTGTAAAAACTGCAAAAATCTTTTCATGGACATTGCTTTAAGTAGCACCGAGCTCATGTAATATTAATTTTTTTCCTGAATATAATTGCATCGTTCCTCAATTTTCTCCATCTTTTCTAACAATTTCTTTTCAGCCTGGAAGTGGCACATATGCACTGTCTTTGCATTCTTATAAATCTGGGAAGTACTGCCTCAAAATGTTCTTAACCTGGATGTGGGGATTTACTCCCAAGCTGTTGCCAGTCAGTGTCCAGGCACACTTCACAGGGTTGTTGGTACTGCATAGCATTGTAAATAAGACTTGAGTATTGATTGAGGTCCTGGACTTTTCCCCTGTACCATGCTGCTGCAAATGTGATCATATAAAGAAATCAAGCCAACACTGTGGTTTAAAAACTTTGGGATGATTGTTAGCATTTTCTTAATGAGTAGGCCATTCTTCAAAGTTCTTTTTAGGGGAGATTGCTTTTTGTGTTTGTTTTTTTTGTTTCCCCCCCCCCTTCCCCAGAATGTAGGTTTAGCAGTCACTCGCCTTTGTAGTCTACCAATTTCCTGTCTTTGTATGCTAGGAGGTTTGTATAGCCCATGGGTTGTAGTAGGAGTCTTACTCATTGTTAGGAAGAGTATTTGCAGTATGTTCAAGTCAGCCTCCAGAGAGATTGCATTTGCAGGCTGTTGTTTCAAGCTTGGGAAAAGCTTTTGAGTGGCATGATTGTCTTGACATTTGATTTAATGCATGAGGTTCTTAAAACTGTTGTAAGTAGTTAAACATAAGAGATACAATAAAACTGAATGAATGCCATCATGTACAGCAGCAGCAGGGTAGTTTATATAGTAACAAAGCATTAAAATGGGTGAATAAGTTCAGATGAAAGGCTAGACCTTGCATATCTTAATCTAAGTTCACATTCTCTTCTCTAAACCTTTTGCTGAATAAGGTTACTGTTAGTAATAGCATAACACAGCAGCCTTCAGCCTTCTGGGAAAAGCTGGTAAGTCACATTGTTAAGAGATTATTTCTCATGGCCAATAAGCTACTGTTGAATTGCATGCAGGACAAGCACTTTGCTTTTTTTTCATCTGCCACGGATAATACTCCAATGGAGCTAGGCTAGTGATCACATTATGCATTGTAAATCCAAGTTCCATATTAATCACGTTTACTTTGGACTTCTCCACCTTTTTTTAGTGCATCTTTAATCTTTTTCCTTTGGACAGCCTCTGCTATGGATATACTGAGAGGCGCTGTGTTTTTCTAATTGTTTTTGCCATAGCTTTTCATGTTGGAAAAGACAAAATATTTAAGCTAAGTATCAGTACTGATAGCATGCTTGTCTGGGAGTAACTTGCAGACATCTAGAACATCATTCATCTTCTGAGCAGGTCAGTGCTCTCAGATACCACATTTATATCCCAATTTATATCTAAACTGAATGGTATCAGTTGAAAATTAAAACATTCTAGTAAAAAGCATTTCCCTACAAAGGTGGCTACCCCCTGCCCTTTCTTTGTCCAGAGTGGTACGCTGTGAAGGCTCTTCTCCTTGGAGTCATGTTTGGTCATCTGTGGAAAACAAATTAGTTAATAGATTTTTAAGGCCAAAGGAGGCCATTAGATCATCTGACCTCCTGTGTACATAATGTACAGAAATTGATCTAGTAATCTCTGTATTGATTCCAGTAAGTTATTTATTAAAAATACACCTTGGTGGGAGATGGCTAGCATTTGCTTTGCTTGCTGTGTTGAGTGGCAGTGTGCAAAGCACACTAAATGTTGTCAAAGTCTTGCATTTTTTCAGTTGTTTGAAGAGAGGGGGTGAAAATACCAAGTTTCTGATAATGGCAGTACATTGCACTTGTAACTTATGTGGGGATCTCAACAGACTGAAAGATAGGAACAAGGTTTTGGGGGTGGAAGGGTTGTGTTCAGATTATCCTTTATATAGCGGTTATCCTGAAAAGTAATTAATTACTCATCTAAAAGTGCTTATTTTTGCCTGTCCTGGTTTCAGCTGAGTTAGAGTTACTTTTCTTCCTAGTAGCTGGCATAGTGCTGTGTTTTGGATTTAGTATGAGAAGAATGCCAATAACACACTGATGTTTTAGTTGTTGCTAAGTAATGCTTAGACTAGTCAAGGACTTTCTTTTTCAGCTTCCCATGCTCTGCCAGGTGCACAAGAAGTTGGGAGGGGGCACAGCCCAAGATAGTTGATCCAAATTGACCAAAGGGCTATTCCATACCATATGACGTCATGCTCAGTATATAAACCGAGGGGAGTTAGCCGGGGGGCAGCGATCGCTGCTCGGGGACTGGCTGCGTGTCGGTCGGCGGGTGGTGAGCGGTTGCATCACTTGTTTTCTTTTCCCTGGGTTTTGTTTGTCTCTCTCGTTCTCCTTTTCATTACAATTATTATTATTATTATTATCATTATTGTTATTACTATTATTATTATTTTATTTCAATTATTAAACTGTTCTTATCTCAACCCGTGGGTTTTCTTACTCTTGCCCTTCCGATTCTCTCCCCCATCCCACTGGGGAGGGGGAGGGTGAGCGAGCGGCTGCGTGGTGCTTAGTTGCCGAGTGGGGCTAAACCACGACAGCCTTATAAAAGGACAGTTTTAAAAGATGCCAAGTTCAGGACCTCTCTGTGGAAAAGGGTTTAGCTGGCTGTACCCAAACTTCTTCCAGGCTCTGCTTCCTCTTGCTGCCTGGCCCAAAACCATGTTGCTGATACTGAGAGCTGTAGTCAGGTACCAGCTCCCCAAAACTTCTGCATTACTGTGCTGGAAGCCTAGTCCAGTCGTCATATCAGAGCAACACAGTTTAGGCCTCTCACCACAGCTGGTGGCAGTGCCTGACTGCAACCGCAAGTTCAGTTGACCATCCGATGTTATGACCATATCCTTTTCGGTGTCACAGCCAGAACAAGTACCTTCATACAGTCACTACTGCCATGCTTTTGCTCCTGCATGTCATTTGGCACTGAACTTATTAAAGTATAGGTCGTTTATGCTTTCTTTCTAATCAATGATTTGACCTTTTATTTATGATTACCCTACCTTTACGCCAGTTGCAGACTTTATTGCCTATTGTATTCTTCTCGATGCATATTATATAGCAAGACCCATTCCCCTCTCCCTTGTGAAAATATGTTTACTTAGTAATCATCTCCTGTCTGTCATGTTGTAAGACTCACCAGTCAGTTCTGAAGCCATTCAACCTGTCCCATGTTGATTCTCTGGTGTTCAGAATGTCAGGATCACCTCTTCAAAACTTTTAAAAATACTGGCGTAATGCTGAATTTCTCTTGGAAATTCCCTGTTATTCTAGGATTCATTAAAGATAAAACCCAACATTTTAGAGAATTCCTTTAGCCATGTCTTTCACAATATGCCAGTGTTATCCCAGAGTAGATTGTTCATTCAACTCATGCTTTTTTTTTTTTTTTTAACATGGTCAGTGATTTGCTTAAAACCATACAAAATCACAAGTGTTGTCTGAATTTGCTAATAAAATACCTATGGATAATAAGAAGCAGCTGCTGAAATGTTAAACAGTTGCAAACAATTAGCAAACAGTCTTTTTGCATACTTCATACCTGGAATCTGGGGCACAGGTTATTTTCTCCTCCCTCCTTC
>VYZW01062064.1:6105-20191 GCA_013401315.1 Balaeniceps rex | reverse complement strand
TCCGCCGCGCCCCGGGGGACGGGGAGGCTCGGGGCGGCCGCGGCCCTGACGGCCCGTCCCGCCGGCAGTGCCTGACGGTGCCGAGAGGCCCCGGGATCCCCCCGCGGTTCTTCGCCTTCTCCCTCTCCCGCTGCAGCCGGGACGAGCCGCAGGGCAGCTTCGAGTGCGTGCGGTTGGCCGTGCCCCGGTGAGCCTGCCGGACCCCGCGGCCCCGGTCGCCGTCCCTCCGGTCCCTCTGCGCTCGGGGCTGTGCCGGCGGCACCGCCTCGGAGTCAGCCCCAGCTGTGCTCCCGCTGGCGGGGCCGCGGGCACGGGTGGGTGGGAGCCCTGCCCCGGGGTGCCGGCTCTCGCCAGTCGGGTTCGCTTCCACTCTCCTCGTGCTCCCTGATGTTCCCGACTGAGCAGCCCGGTGCCTTTGGGGTCTAAAAGTCCCCGATGTCCTGCCCGAGCTCATGGCGTCCTGAGCTCCCGGTCCCCATAGGGGCATCCAGAGTGCCAGGGCAGCGGCAGCCCTGGAGAAAGGGCCTTTGGAGACAGTCTGGGGACAGACTCCCTCCTCCCTTGCATGCTAGGGGTGCCCACCTTGCAGGGCCTTCTCTGGGCATTGCATGGGGCCAGGAGGAGCGGGCTGGGCTGGCAGGAGGTGTTGTCTTTTCCCAGGCTAGGTCAGAGCTGTCTGGACAGCCTCGGCACCATCCAGGAGAAAATCACAGTCTGTGCCTGGGAGAGCACCTGCCCACCACTGCGGGAGCGCGTGTCCCTGGTGAAGGAGCCCTGCGGCAGAGCAGTTGTTGAGCCTGATGTGGCTGTGCTTGGCTATGGTTAGTGGGGTGCCGTGGGTGGCACTGGCCCGAGTGACAGTGGGTGCTGAGCCTCCACTCAGTGCCAGGCTGGGGTTTGATGGCTGCGGGGGCCCTGATGTTCCCCTGGGACATCTGCCTCCTCTGGGACCAGCTGGCCCTGGGATGCAGTGACTGCTGCTTGCCATGGCCAGGCAGCAGCTCTGCATGTCTGGGGGTTTCAGGCCACACCAGTGAGCAGGAGGCACCAGTGGCACTGGGAGAGCTGTACAGTGTCCCTGTCCCATCAGCCATGGGGCAGGGCAGCCATGGTGGGCTGGGGGCACAGGGGCTTGGGGGGCTATTATGTGCCAGGACTGATGGGGGAGGAAAGCAGAACCTGGTGTGATTCTCCCCAGGGGCTGACATGCCTGTTCTGTCCTGACGTGTCCCCAGGCAAAGCTGTCACAGCTCCTGAGAAGGTCGGTGTGACCAGCCTGCTGGGGAAGGGCTCTGCCTGCCATGTCCATGTCCCTACAACAGCCAGCCCCAGGGCTTCTGTTCAAAGCCTGGTTCAGCCCCAGACCCTGAGGCCCCATCGCAAGCACGAGCTCCTGCGGCAGCCGGATGGGATGCCGGCGGGCAGGCCCGACGGGGCACCGCTGCCGGCAGCGCTGGAGGAGGTGAGGGTGCTGGCTGCAGCACCTGCTCAGGTGTGGGAGCACTGGAGCATGCCCACCCTGCTGTGCTCCCCCCAGGTCGCAGAGCTGGATCCCACTGCCTGCTGCTACCGTGTGAAGGGGACCCTGGCAGGCCAGGCGCAGGAGGGCTGGGCAGGGAACACGGCCCAGGAGCCGCAGCAGGCTGCCCTGCTGCAGCGCAGGTAGAGCGGGGGTCCTGGGGCAAGCAACAGTGAGAGCAGCAGTGTCTGGGGGTGCTTGATCGCTGCTGGGGTCTGGCCATGGGCACACTGCGTTCACTCCTGGGTACTTGGCATCCTTTGGGCAAGACTGGACCCATCCCTCTGCTGCCCAGGCACTCAGTGTCTGGAGATGCTTTCCCCAGCCTTGGTCTTTGGTCTCCGCTGTCTCTTGTGCCCCAGGAGCCAGGACTGCAGACCATCAGCCCCATCCTTCCTGGTGCCTCTGCAGCAGCCCCTGGAGCACAGCTCCCCTCAGGCCACCGACAGAAACCTTCAGGGGGTGGTAAGTGCTCATGGGCTCCAGCAGCAGAAAGCCTCTGTGTGTGCATGTGTGCGTGTGTAGAGCCTGGTTCAGTGTAGCTGCTTCCTGGAGGCATCAGGCTTCTTCCTTTCTGTGCCTCCTTCCCAGCAAAGCCCCCCTAGCCCCCAGCCCAACTGCTCTGGGGCTCTGGACTCTGCCCCTGCTTTGTGTCCCAGCCACCCCTGGGCACAGTGCAGCAGTAAGGGGCTGGCCCTGCTGTGACACCCCCAGCACAGCCCAAAGGACAGGGCACACCTGAGCACTGACATGAATTGAGGGATGGCAGCGGCCCTGGACTGCGTAGGCTGAAGCTGGCAGGGGACCCCGCAGCACCAGGTCCCACTGTGGGGGTCCAGGACAGGCCTGGAGCAGAGCGAGTTTGTCTTTCAGAAGTGTCTGGCACTGCTGGGTTTCTCAGATCCAAGAGCCAGCAAGAGGTCCCAGTCCCCAGCATTTGGCCCTGGCTTGCGAGAATGGCACCAGAGCTGCCCACAGACGCTCACCACGTGGCACCCCAGAGCATGGGGCCAGCAGCAAGCTGGGCCTCTGCTCCCCAAAAGCTATGCTGGAAAGCTGGAGAGCCCAGAGAGCAAGGAGGAGGCAGGCGATGACTGGGAGGAGAGTGCCCCACGCCTGGAGCAGCACCTCTCTGCCCCCAGAGGTGAGGGGCTGCCTGGGGATGGGGGCCAGGGACACAGCCCAGGAGCCCTGGGCTGGTCCTGCCAGCTCACACAGCAGAAGCTGGACCAGACCCTGGGGTGCCCTGGGAGGCAGTGGGTGGCCCAAAACAGGACTTCTGGCAAGCAGAGGGGCTTTGACGCAGAGGCCAAGGCAAACATGGGGACAGTACAAGCCTGGGTGAACTGCCCAGCCTCATGGCCTGGGGCTGTCTCTGCTGCAGCTGCATGGCCGAGCAGGGCAGGCCCTGCACCATGCACACCGCTGTCCCCTGGGATCTCTGCGGTGGGCCAGGGGCTCTATGCCCACCAGAGCCGTGCGACTGCAAGCCTGGGGAAGGGGCCTTCCAGCAAGCCCAGGGGCAGGATAGGTTCTGGCCAAGGTAGAGAAGTGCTCCAGAAGATCTTTAACCCTTGCGATCTTCTGCTCCTTGCCAGATGCCAGGTCCCAGGCTCGCAGCCGCTCCTTAGCAGAGATCCCGGATTACTTGCGGTAAGAGAGCTTGGCACTCGCTGCCACGGGGCTCCCTGTTGCTTAGTATCATTTGGCCCAGCCCCACAGACGAGCTACCTGCCTCACCTCCAACGCCAGCAGCAGAAAGGCCTGCAAGCCAGGCACAGCCAAGTCACAGCCCTGCACGCTCACTGCCCCTCGTGCCAAGGGCCTTGGCAAGAGGACACAGCACTGCCAGCCCCCCACCCCACCAAGGGCAAGGGCTCTGCTGCAGAGGTCTTGCAGGCCCTGGGAGAACAAGCTTCTCCTGGTTATGGCAGGAAATACCAAACGATCTGCTCAGCAGAGCAGCGCACAGCTTATGAGGCAGCGTTTAGTGCAGACTACACAGAGTACCGCTATCTGCACGCTCGCATTGGTAACGTGAGCCAGAAATTCATTCAACTGGGAGCCAAAATGAAGATGTTGAAACAAGGAACGGAGGAACGCAAGGCAAGTGGGAGACCCGGGGCATGATGGCACAATACAGCCGTGCTCCGGTTCTGCTCACCCACTTCTTTTGGGTTTCAGGCACTTGAAGCTACAATTTTGCACGAGTACAGACGCTTCAAGAAGGTGAGGCTGGATGCAGGGCAGGGACTGGGTTCCCTCCCAGAGCTGATTTTTTTTTTTTTTTTTTTTTTTTCCTCCTCTGTTCAGACTTATCCTAGCTATCAGCAGGAGAAGCAGCGCTGTGAATACCTCCATGAGAAGCTGTCTCACATCAAAAGCCTGATTCTACAGTTTGAAGGAAGTGAGAGCTCCTAGGCAAACTGCTGCTGCCATTTTTTTTCTTGGTGGAGGAAACAGATCCCTGAAGGTGCATTACACTAAGGGTGAGGTTCAGGAATGTCCTGCTGCCATCAGCGCATCCTCATTAGCTTCAGTTTAATTGCGGCACACAGTAAGGGATACCAGGACAGCCACCAGCACTCCCCAGCACAACACCCTTTCTCGCATCCTTTGTCCCTCTTGCCTTCACCGCTTTGACCAAGCCTGTGCTTACTTCACCCCTGCTGGTCTGGGCACCGGCACTGATGCTAAGAGAGGGGCTCTGGCCCAAAACCACTGAAGAACGTAACTTGTGCTTAGTGCCCAGCTGCCACCAGGCCTGAAGTCACAGACTAGGGAGCAAAGCGAGGACCAGGAAAGCTTCCCCTGGCTCTCCCTTGCCTGGTGCAGGGCAGTACCCTGCCCATTACGGAAGCAGTGCTCCAGTTTGGTTTTGCAGAAGGTAGTCGTCAGCAGTCAGAAGTAGGGCCTGTTGTATTCCCCTGTTCCTCCACTAGCACCTGAAGTCTGCAGCCAGCTGCAGGGGTCCTGCCAGCTCGAGGTGGAAGGACCAATGTCACACACATACTCCCCCTGCCCCCAAGGTGCCTTGATGTCTGTTCTGGGAGACAGAGCACCTGATAGCCAGCAGAGTACAGAAGGTAGACGTGGTTTAAGATACTGATGTAGCTGGGGAAGAAATTCTTGTACTGCGTAGCTGTTGTAGACAAAGAACCATGTGCTAAGTGTCGTATGATCTACTGTACCTGGAGAATTCCAGCAGCAATAAATAATTGGTACACAGCCTTTGGAGCTGTGGGCGAAGAATCCACAGAGAAAGCAAGCACTGGCTCTTACCATGGTAACTGCTGCAACACAGCAGCGCCTTGAGTCTGCTGATCCTCACTTCAACTCACACACAGCCCAAGAGACTCGGAGAGCCAGGGCAACAGCCCATCTCTCTTCACCCACCGTCTCACTCCTGACCTTCCTAGCCAGCACATTCTGGGCCAAAGGAAGGTAGGACTGCCTGTACCCCAAGATGGTCAGTCACAGCCCACACCGTCCGACTGCAGCATAGGATCCTATTCACCTCCCTCCTGAAGAGAAAGCCACAGCTACCAGCCTACTTTCTACCAAGAGAAGTAATGATCTTACAATTAACTGTTCTTAACCACACACACAAGCCACAGACAAGCCTACTGGCTGTGAGAAACACCCTCAGCGCTGGCCTTACCTGTGTTTGGGTAGAGTATGTCGTTAGTAGCACTCCTCCCCTACACTTAACTACTTTCGCACCAGCTTAAAAGCTAATTTATTGCTGTTGCTTGTATACTGCTGAGCAAGCCCTATGCCAGACTTCTCTGTATGCCTGCACTTGTCTAGATCCAACAGTCACGTCAAGTATTACATACCTCTAAACTCCCTGAGGCAGCACTGTTACACTATCAGGCAGCACGCAGACAGCAAAAGCATTTGTGACCAGAGTCCCTAAGCCCAAAATGTGCATTAATATAGTACCTGAAGCACAGCACATTGGGACAATTGCTGCTACTACATCCTGGAAGGACTCTCATCAGCCGAGGAAGAACAGGCTAAAGGCTGAGCTCAGTATCTAGAAACAGACTTCTAAAGGTTCACCAAAGGAAACTAGGCTCACAGTAGGAAGCTGCTGCCTACGAAGAGCAGGAGCCTGGCGCTAGGTCTGACAGGTCTCCATAGGACAGGGACACTTGGTCTTAAGGGGGTCATTTTATTGTTTCACTTCTCCAAATGTACAAAAAAAATTAGAAAATAACCCTACCCCCCGCCCCCTCCCAAACCACAAAAGAAACCAGTCTGGGGAGCCCCACAACAGTGCAGCTAAGAGACGGCAGGAAATTAAACAGAACTAGATACAGCAGCTGGGTCCCCTCAGCCCACATGGTCACTGGCTCTCCACAACCCAGAACTGGCCCCAGTCTGCCCAGTGCTTCCCCAATTCACACAGAGCTCATCCTGACAAGATGGCAAGCGGGTACTTTACAAATCCTCCTTCACCTTCTTCTTGGATTTCTTGGGTTTATCTTCCTCCTGCAGCACGGGAGTGTTGGTTGCCTCCCGCTTCAAGTAGCTAATGAAATCACTCACTTCTCTGCCACCCTGCAGAAAGCACAAGACAGTAAGGCAGTGCCTGTACTCCCTGTGGGATTCTCCTTCACGAGAGGGGGAGTTCAGGTGCCACAGGGGAGACCAAAGTGACTGCAAGAAGAGCTCTCCCCCGTGGGTCTGCAGCATGCAGCAGAACATTCCCAGCTGGTACCACTGGGTGCACTCCCAGGGTAACTAATGGGACAGAGTGCCACCCACAACTCCAGAGAGGCTCGGCATTATTTAGACACCTGGATGCTACTTCACTTCTTTACAAAGCCGCAAAAGACTCACCTCATACTTCTTTGGACTCTGCTTCTTGCCAGCTGGAGCAAAATAGATGGTGGGGAAGCTGGGGAGAGAGAAGAAACATCTGAGCTCTTAACGTGCTCTGTTTTCTTTCAGACCAGCAGGGTAGCCCTCACCAAAGGGACTCGCACCCTGCATTCCTCTGGTTTAATCTGGTAACAGCTTCAGCAGCAATTAAGCCAGCAGGTGTGGCCTCCAAAAGCCTGGCCATGTCCGCAGACTTAGTTGAGCTCAACTATGTCCAAGTTTGCTAGCTAAACTGTTTTCAGAAAAGCAAGCCCAGCACTGTTTTTACACTGCCGAGAACAGAATCACAGCAGATTCAAAAGCAGAGGAAGGGGTTCAGCAAGACAGGCCTCCAGGCATACCCAGGACACCAGAATCCCAGAGAAACAAGGCAAATGAATGTCCTTTGTTTTCACTCTTGATTTTTTCACTCTAAGCAAATGCCTAGCAATTGCATGTCAATCGCCCCCGCCCATCCTCCCCAGAGACTCTTTCAGCTCTTCTGTTGTGGTTGCTGGTCAGAGACAGAAGCCTGAACTCATCCACTGACACCATGGTGTAACAACAGTAAGACCTACCCTCTGACTTCATATGGAGAAGGCACATCATTGGCTGTAGCATCCATTTTGGCAATGATGATATTGGGGTCTTTACTGAGCTGTTGGTAGAAAGAGCTTATTAGTAACCAATCCATAGTAGTTAACACCAGGAACTGACTGATCAACATCATCTAAGATAGTGATGTCAGAGGACAGTGCACACGGTATGCTAAAAGGCGAGCAAATTTCTCCTGAGCTGTTTTCTTCTGCCTCAACAGGGGCACAGGGAACAAAGTCCCTCCTCAGTCAGCTGTACGCAGCACACATCTCCCAGTGGTACCTGCTGAATTGGTCTGGTATAACTTCTGGAGAATGCTTACCCCAGAGCAACTGCTTACTTTCAACCCTAGAAAGTGAGCTGTGAGGATATGCAGTGCTCAGGGAGGAGGGATGCCTGACAGCCAAACAGCAAAAGGCTGCTCAGATCTGGGAGAACAGATTTATTTACTCCACTCGTGAAAGTGTGCAGGGCAGTGTTATCCTTCACCAGATGGGAGACTATAATCATGCAGAGGGAAGAGACACAAAAAGGAACTTTGCCAGTTGAGGCCAGTCATTGAATCAGGGAATATTTATGTGCCACAACAAAGGGCACAGGCTAAACCTACTAGTGTGGTTGCTACCACACTCCAGATCCTGCTAATGTACTTCTGCATTCACAGGAGATGCCAAAACTCATAGTCCTCAGGAAGGCACAATTATGCCCCATTACCATAAAGGCTAGACAGACAGAACCTGCAGGATTTAGCGCTGCAAAATTCTAGTTGCATTTGCAACAGAGTCCCAGACTTACCTTCTCCCCCAATTCTTTGTATTTGGGCTCCAGATTCTTGCAATGACCACACCAGGGTGCATAAAACTCTATCAGGACATCTTTGTCTTCTGCATTAACAATTTCATCAAAGTTCTCAGCAACCACCACCTGATAATGTTTGAATGTACAAGTTAGTTTTTTCTCAGCCAAGAGCGAGGCTGTAACATGACATGCTCCATACACTCTGCCCAAGAAAGCCTGGCCCTCCCACAGTATGCAGTCAAGAGTCACACTGCACCTACACAGCAAGCAGCAAAATGACCAAAGACACAACTCTTCACCAAGCTATAACATCCTCAACTTGCAGGTAAAAACCTGTCATAAGGTACCAGCACTACCTGCAAGCGAGCTTTGCATCTCTTATCCTCACAGGAAGAGGACAAAATCATTTCTTTTTAATCCCAACAAGTTCCAGGCTGAGGATTCAGTTTACCGAGTCTGGCTGAGGCCATTCCCATTCACAAACAAGCAGTGACTTCCACTCCCTTATAAGGCCCTCATCATAGAGTCAGGCCATGGAACGCTTTCATTCAGGGCAGAACTTACTGGGAGCGATGAAAGGTAGGAGTTATACCACACCCCCAGTGATGAGATGAACATACTCCTTAGAAATAGTGCAGTCACGACCAAGTTGAAAGCCATGCCATGAGGGAGCACAAGCCAAGACAGCAGGCCTTCACATAATCCCTGTAAACTTGGATGATCCTGCACTTGTAGAGCACATCACTAGTGTGCTCAAGCAGCTGCACAGCAGCTACTATGCTGAGAGAACAAAATGGAATCAAAACTGCAAGCTGCATTTCTCCCTTGGCTCAGAAAACTGCAATACAACAAGGGAGTGAATTCTTCTTCCATCTATCACAGCAGAGGCTTCTCAAGAGGCCACAACACAGCACTCGCAGCATGGGACACTGGCATATGACTAGAAGCTGCTGCTCAACAGTGTTTCTTCATCCGCTGGTAGGAGCTGCTGTTATGCTTGATACAGCACTCACCTTCACAGGGCCATCATTGCTTTCAGGAACAGGCTCCGATTTCAGATACTTTTTCAAGTTTCCATCGAAGTAATCTTGCAGGAATCTCTCCAGAGCCTTTCCATCACGGCTGAAAGTGAAGTGATGTTTTACAGCCATCATTGTACATATAGGATGAGAGGGCAAAGCTTTCAAGGCTGATTTAAGCTCTTTCCACCCACAGAACAGATGCCACCTGCATCTCCCAGAGCACCAGTCTGCGGCTGGCTCAGAAGACCCCAGAACAAGTGCAAAGATGCCCTTAAGAGTTTTGACAGGAGGCTGGATGCACATCCCATTCTAAGTTTTAGGCCTTCCAGCACTCTCATTTCTTTTTTCAAAAAGAAAGGTACAACTATTTCATGTGCCCTTTAATGGATGTTCCTAACCAGACACTTAAATCTCTTGAATTAAATTATCTATCTTTGTATAACAGGAGGGGCTGCCAGCTCTCTAGAGGGCAGGAAAACAGTAGAACAACAGTAGGAGCCATTTTGACCCAGCAATCATTTCTTCCAGCTGGAACATCCAGCTGTCCTGTTTCCTCCAGACTAAGAAAGTATGATGTGGTCAGAGACCCTCAGACCTAAGTCCATTGAGTGAGAGGTAACACTGCTAAGTTCAAAAACTTACGAGAATTCTTCCTGCATGACGTATTTATCTCCTTTAGCGGTTCTGATGGCAACCACCGGAGCCTCACCCACGCTGCTGTCTAGACCAAACTCTGAAAGCTCATGGCCAAATGTTTTCCGACTAGCAACAGCAAAAGACAGTTTGTGGCCAGCATCTAAGAACTTCTTTGCAATCATCATAACTCTGAGGGGAAAAAAAACGAAAAACACAAAGCATGATTCCTTGGAACATTGTCTTCCACATGACTTAACACCCTTCAAGTTGAAGTGCACACTGGACAAGGAATTCAGTGGTGTGATGTGTTCTGCATAGGCAAGTCCTACAGAAGTGGTGTTGAGAAGCAGAGGAGTAAGCTTGAGTCTATGGTGAATGAGGCCTGTGCAAGCGTTGTGTGCATTCATCCTCCACCCATCAGCATGGCCACCAGGGTCTCGGGCATTGGGGAAAGGACAGAATCCCACACAATACCAGTAAGGAAGTGTGTGCTTAAGGTCTAAGGACTAGGGATCCAAAAGCAAGCAGGTGGGGTTTCAAAGGATACACACTGCATGCTTTGGGCTCTGCAGGCAGCAGCCACCCCAATAGTTCGATTAGAAACTCAGCTGGAAGCTTTCTGGGAGGGAAGAATTCACATATGAACAACAGGAGAAACTTTGTCAACTGAGCTATGGCACAGCACTGACGCAGGGAACAAGTGAGAGAAGGTGATTAACCACCCGCCGCTGTGTACCTGTTGCGCCAGTAGTTGGAGCCCTTCGCGTTCTTCTCATAGTCCACATCATAGTATGCCACCAACAAGTCCTTCCCTTGGATCAAGTCTTTGTTGTCTTCAGTCATGTGTGGACAGATGCCAAAGCTATCAATGAGACACATGTTAGCAGCCTCACTTTCACTGCCCAGAACCCATCACCTTCCAGGAATGGGCTTGATGCAGCACACTCTTGTTTCCCACCTGAGAACATTAAATGCCAGTAATCAAGAAGACCTAAGGAACTCACATGTTTTCCTGGATAAATTTCTTGATCTTTCCACTGGTGATTTTTTCTTCTGTGTACTTGACAGAGCTGTCCTCAAACTTGTTCATCAGGCGTGGAGGACGGAATAAGACTATACCCCTGAGTGGAAGCAGGCATTGTGAATTAGTTTAAAGTATCCCTGGGTTTCCAAGGATGGCAGCTAGATGAGGCAAGAACCCAATCTCCAGTGACTAGCCCCACTCACTGTTCATAGCTTCAACAAGACTGTCTAGTTTCTTGGTGTTACTACTGTATTAGATCTACCTGTCAGACCCTTCTCCATTATTCAGGAAGGCCACAATGAGAAACCAAAAAAACTCCACCATAACAAGCAAAGCACCTCTGTTGAGATACTTCCCATCCAGAGACAGACACTAACCCTCCACAGCATGCAACCATTTGTACCTTTTTATCTCAATTCCAAAGAGATAAAAAAAGATATGCTACTGGCAGTTGGGGAAGAAACAAGACCTTAAACTATGTTCAGAAAGTGAATCCTGTTAACAACTGGAATCCATGAATTTGTTCCAGATGTCTCAGTAACAAGAAAACCTTGTGTTAAACAACTTACTCTCCATCTTCCTCATACTTCTGCACCAATTGGTCCTCAGTGGTATGTGCAAAACGGTAGTTATCTCTTAGGTTGTTGGCAGCTTTCATGAATTCTGAATAAGCATCACCAGATGCATCTCCAAAGAAGCCTGCAGCAGAGAGACAGATGGTGACCCCAAACCAACTCAGCAGCAGTTACTGTGCAGCCCTCATAATTTCTCTCTACAATGCACTGAAAGATCACTTCTGAATTAAGTCCTCCAATGCATGTTCTGGCCTTCATCTTTGACAGCTTCTCTCCCATTTTTATTGGAACCTTTCTACATTCCCTCCCTTCCACCAGCAGAAAGTTACTTAAGAGTCTGCCCAGCTTAGTCGTTCAGCCAAAAGGCAGCTGTCCTCTGAGCACTGTTTGTAACCATGTGACACTGCTAGTGACAACAACTGCCAATGGTACTTAATACAAATAAGTCTGGGAATGCTGATCAGTACTCATCGAGTTACACTTGTAAGATGGCACCTGATCTGCACAAAGGAAAACTGCCATTACCACTTGTAAACCATGATAAATCATACAATGTTGACAGCCTACCAGTGTCACAGGATAGCACCCAAATGTACTTTCTAGCAATCCAAAGATACCTGTTGTCAGCCAGCCAAAGAGCAACAAGCCTACAAACTTTAAAAAAATATACACTGTGGTACCAGGAGCTCTGACAGACAAAGAATCACGGGGCGGGGGGGGGCAGGGAAGGTTGGAAAGAATCCCCAAAGGTCATTGAGTCCAAAGCAGGACCAGCTTCAAAGTCAGATCAGGTTGCTCAGAGCATTGTCCAACCGAGTTTTGAAAATCTTCCAGACACTGAATGTTTCGAAATCCCTCTGGGCACACGTTCCACTGCTTTATCGTTCTCATGAAAAATTTTTTTGCTCGTGTCCATCTGGAATTTCTCTTGCTACAGCTTGTGATACCGCCTCTTATCCTTTCACAGTATATTCCCCAAGACATCTCCCAGAGCCAAGTGTCCACTCATTTCAGTGCTGCACTGCATCTACTCACCCACTACAGAAGCATCTTTATCACCAATGAATTTGTCAAAATCAGCCAGAGAATTGAGAGCCACTGAAGCAGGTCCTGCCTGTTTCTTGAGATGACTGACAATCCCATCTTAAAAGAGAAGTTAAATGATTAAAGGGATCAATACAAAGTTCCACACAACATTTTTCAAGCTTCCTAAACCAAAAGTTTTTTCGGCAGAATCCATACACCTCTCCCATACAATAAATATTACGTGAATCGAAGGAGCGCAATCATCAACTTCACACAGGAACTTTCTGGCATTTTCCAGATACTGCACATCAAGAGTACTACGGGTTAAAGATAATGTGGAAACCTTCACCTTTAGAAGAGAGCTTTAAGGGATACTAAACATCCAGGGCTCTGCCAGCACAAAGTGTTCTGGAAAGGACAAGGGGGCTTGTGTGTGTAGGTGGGAACCTTCTTTGCATCCCTCAACACCCGTAACATCCCTGACAGAACTCTATTATACGTGGGTCTGCCTTCCAGCACCATGTCAGCAAGCCGGATGCTTGCTGATGAGCTCTTACCTGCTGTCCTGGGCCCATCATAGGTTCCTGCCTCTTCTCCATCTCGAAAAATCTTTAAGGTGGGATATCCACTGACTCCATACTTATTACAGGTGTTTGAGTTTGCTGTACAGTCAACCTAAAGGAAGAGGAACATTGCCACTCAGTGACCTAGCAACCCGTACACACAAAAGAAAGCGGCTTTGCTGTTGCCTACATTATCACATGTAACGTCTAGAGAGTCTGAAAGCTCTCGGGTGTCTTTAACCAAGGCTGGATTCCTTTCACAAAAAGTGTAAGAATCTGCAAAGCATCTACAAGACCAAAAGCTGGACAGTCAAGACTGGGTAAAGAGGTAGCATGGATGTAATGACAGGCCCAGAAAAATAATGGAGGAAATACTGGAAAGATTAAGTAGTTGCAAGTTTGGCCAGTCTACACACAGAAAATACTAGAAAGGGTAGATTCTTGTAATCCATGACAGGCTTACAGAAATCAGTTGATTCTCAGCAGATCAGTTGTTCTCAGCACCTTATCAGTCCTAAAGTTCCTACAACGCCTGAAGAAAACGGGACCGACAAGGAGGCTGTGGTGTCAAGAGTCCACACCATTTCCCAGAAAGGAAGAGGAAGACCCTGATTTGAGAAAACCATACAAGTTCTCTGGTGGAAAAGAAAGCTCTTGGATGGCAACCCTTACTTTATAAGTCAAGGGACAACACCATGAAGTACGGCACTACGCTAGTTCTCAGGCTAGATTACATAGCTCAAACAAGGCTTCTTCCTTCCAGTTCGGGCGAGCCTTCTTTTACGCACTAGTACACACCCATTTTATGCTCTGCACACCATCTGAGTGGCAGCAGCCCTCGCAGGGTTCAGCTTCCAGATCGTCCCCTGGTGCCTAAATCTTCAAAGAGACGAAGCCCGTCAGAGCTCTAAAGAGCCTCGAAAAGGCCCGAGGCGCGCACCGCCAGGCGCTGTTAGCGGACTGCAACAGCAAAGCGTTCATTTGACCAAAGTCTAACCGCAAGCCGCCCCCGGGACAGTGCCGCCCCCGGGAAGAGCTGGTGCAGCAAACGCTCACCTTCACGAGCGGCACGATCCCCTTCAGCCTGGTCGCTGCCGACTCGTACTCCGGTGCTAGCCGCTTGCAGTGCCCGCACCTGGGAGGACGGAGGGGGGTCAGGCCGGCCTGAGCGCCCCGGCCCACCCCTACCCCTACCCCTTTCCCTTCCCCAGGCCCCGGCCGGGCCCTGCCCCCCCGCCCGCCAGGCGCCCCGCAGGGCGGCCCCTCACCAGGGCGCGAAGAACTCCACGAGCACCAGCCCCGGGCGCTCGGCCAGGCCGCTCTCGAAGTCGGCATCGCTGAGCTCCACCACGTCGGAGGCGCGGGCAGCGAGGGCGAGGAGCGGGAGCAGCAGCAGCGCGGCGGGCAACGGCCGCGGCCGGGGCGCGGACATGGCGGGCGGGGCGGCGCGGCGCGGG
>VYZW01062059.1:0-10977 GCA_013401315.1 Balaeniceps rex | reverse complement strand
GAGGGGGGAAGCCGCCCCCTGCCCAAGTGCTGCCCCCCGAGGTGGGTGGAGAGACACACACACGCACACACCCCCCACTGCATGCGTGCTTTGGGGTCCCCCTCGCAGGGAGAGTAGGTCCCTGGTGTCACAGGGTGCAGGGCTGTGTCCCTGCCTCGTAGTGCCACATGTGGGAGGGCAACAGACGTGGTCTTGCAGGTCTCTGCCCCCTCAGCCTTCCCTTCCTAACTGCTGGCACCCCAAAAAACTCTAGGCCTCCCCCTGCTCCCCAGAGCTGGGGGCGGGCTCTGTACACAGGCCCCATCTTGGCTTTGAGGGGGGGAAGGCTGGCACCAAGGCCCTGCCCTGGGCTACCAGGCTGTGTCCCTGACATTGCACCCCCTGTGGCACTTTCCTGGAGAGTGGGGGTCCCCAAGCAGCTGGTGATGAGCAAACCCCGTTGGAGCCCCCCTTGGAGGCTGTCCTGACTGGCCTGCCTGTCTGTCTGTCTGTCCCAGGCTGCCTGTTTGACCGGAGGCTGTGCTCCCCCCAGGAGGTGTGCGTGCAGGGTAAGTGGCTAGAGGGGGTGCGGGGATCCCTTCTTCCTTCCCAAGGCGGGGTGGAGGGTGTAGGGCTGCCTTGCAGGGGAACTTGGGGTGCAGTGTGGGGGGGCACGGCAGGAGAAAGGTGGGGCTGTGCCCAGAGACCCCCACCCCAGGGTGCTCATCCATCCGGCCCCACCGCCTCCCCTGTCTTGCAGATGGGCTGTTTGGGCAGTGCCAGGTGGGCTCCGTGCAGGACAGACCCTACTTCCAGGTCACCTCTCCCGTGCTCCAGCGCCTGCAGGATGTCTTGCGGCATCTCATGGCACAAGGTGAAGGGGGGAGCGCGGAAGGGTCACTGCAGCCTCACAGGGAGGGGGTGTCAGGCAGCATTGCCTAGTGGCACTAGGGCTATCTGGGGTCCTGCTGGCCCCAGGGGCCAGGGTGGGCTGAGGAGGGATCCAGCTGATTCTAGGAGGAGTGGGGCCAAAGCCAGGCCATGGGGCACAGTGAGGACACCAGGGTGGCCTCCCGTGCGCTCTCCCTACAGTCCCCAGGCCTCCTCCGTGTCTCACAGTCCCCTCCCATGGCAGGACTCTCGTGGCAGGATGGCATCACCCAGTATGTGATCTCGCAGGAGATGGAGCGCATCCCCCGCCTCCGCCTGCCACCCTCGCTGGAGCCGGCAGCCAGGGACAGGTAGGGCAGCGCCAGCTACCAGCCTGCAAGCAGAGCCTGGCAGGGCAGCGAGGGCTTTGCTCCCCAAATGGGGTTTGGGGGAGGTCCCCTGTGCCCAGGTGAGTCACCCAAGCACTGTTTGCCTCCGAGGTTCCTGCCCCTCCGCGGCTCCCCCCGGCGAGCCCCGCTCCCCGTGGACCCCGGCCTGCCAGCAGCACAGCATCTGGGGCAGCCCCCGCCGCTGCTGCCCTCCCCCCTGGTGCAGCGGTACCTGGAGCATCTCCTGCTGCCCTCCCCGCCCCAGCTGGGCTATGAGGAGGCTTTGCTCAACCCCTACTCCTACCACAAGGTAAGCGATGGGGGGCGAGAGACCCCCTCTCCCAGGCAGAAAGGTAGAGATGGGCAGGGGGCTGCTGCACTCCCAGCACCCTCCTTCTGCTGGTGCTGGGGTGCCCCAGGCTTGGGGGTGCCCTGCCATGGGGTGGCAGGGGCCCTGTGGGGTTTGACCATGGTGTCTCTGTGTTTTGGTTGCAGTTCGGCTACCAGGACGGTGCTCACCAGCTCCCCGGCAGCTCAGCCAGACAGAGCCCTGAGACCTCCTCGCTGCTGGGCCGGGTCCCTGCCCAGGCCCTTTTTGGGGCTGGCCCTGTGCCCTCCTATGGCGGTCAGCCAGGAACGGATGGGGGACATCTCTTCCAGGACTTGGGCATGCTCTCCCTACCCAGAGAGAAAGCCGGCCACCCAGACCCTGCTGGCCCCAGGCTCCAGCACAGCTTGCGGCTCTCGGGTGACTACAGGGACATGGAGGAGAGGGAGCAGCCGGTGCCCCTGGCTGCCCAGCCACCCCCTGCACAGACAGGTACTGTGTCCCCCAGCCAGGCACCAGCCTTCATCCCCATCCTGTCCCCACAGCCACGTTCCTCATGGCTCAGACTCTCCCTCCTCTTTGGCTTCATGTCTGTGGCCAGTGTATCCCCCTGACCCCCCCCTGCCCCAGCTGCTGCGTCCCCAGCCTGTGGTCCCCATGCAGATGCAGGGCATCCGACCTGATGCTGTGTCCTCTTGCAGACGCTGCCATGAAGAGACTGGCCTCCCTCCTGGCCAGCTATGGCCTGGGGCTGCCGGAGCTGAGCCCCCAGCAGCTGAGCAGCCTCTCCACCCTCCTCCAGCTGCTCCAGAGCTCTGGTGAGCGGGACACAGGGATGGAGCAGACAGGGACTGGCAGCAGTGGGTGCCAGCACGCCCTGTTTTGGGTTAGGGGGTGTTGCCTCTCGGGGAAGGTGCCACAGGACCTCTGTCTCTCTCCTTCCCAGGTGTTGCTGGCCCCGAAGTGCCTACAGCGAAACGGGTGGGTTTGCAGCAGAGTGGTGCTGGAGGAGTTGCCACGCCGCAGGTGCGATGTGGGGGGGTGGGGCAGCCCCCCAGGACTCTCCTCGGAGGTTCCAGCTCCTCCCTTTCCCTCCCTCCAGGTGACGGAGGGGGACATGCAGCACGGAGAGGAGCCAGTGCCCCCTTCCTCCACAGTGCCGCCCCCCAAAATCCCAGCCAGCAGCTCCCCAGGGGACAGGCCAAGGGGCAGAGCAGCGTCCTCCCCAGCCCCCCGGGCAGAGCCGCAGCGGGGACATGGTGGGGACACGCTCAGCCCTGGGAAGCCGATCGCAGTGGAGAAGAAGAGCTACACGGAGGCAAAGGACGGTGGGGCGCAGCGGGGCACGCGGCCACCGGATGAGTATGGCTACATCGTCACGGACCAGAAGTGAGAGCCGGGGGTTGGGCGAGGGGGTGCATGTGTGCGGAGGGGCTGTATCCCCCCCGGGCAGCTGTCACAGCTCCGTGTGCTCGGCTGAGCCACTTTGGGTCTCCAGTGGGGTCAGCTTCCCCATCCCCTTCCACCCACAGCCCTTATCCCACCCCAAAGCCTTCTTCTCAGCCCACAGCAAGGCTAGAGCTCACTGCTACAGGGCGGGAGACTGGGACAGGCTCAGCCAAGTGTGTGCACAGCTGCCCCCGTGCATACTCATGTGCAAGGGGGAGGTCAGCTCACCTCCATCACTACGTGTCCCCGTGCTCTGCCTTACCTCCTGCCCCTGCCCACTCTGACAGCCCTGACTCCACTCGTTGGACTCCCCACGCCTGCCTTCCCCGGCCGCAGGGAGCGTGGGCTCTCCCCTCGCCCCCACCGCTCACTCCTCACCCTGCCGCTGTCCCCGCAGGCCCCTGGGGCTGGCCGCTGGCGTGCGGCTGCTGGAGCTCCTCGCCAAGCACCTCCACCTCTCCACGGCCAGCTTCATCAACATCAGGTGAGGGGAGCTGGGCCGTGGGGTGCTGCTGTTGCAGCCCTGGCCACGCACAGCTGCCCCGAGCTGGGGGCCAGGACGAACCGGGCTGTGGTGGGGATGGGGGGGGTCTGCCCTCCCCAGTCTCATGCTGTGTTCCCCCCCTCGCCGGCAGTGTCGTGGGCCCCGCGCTCACCTTCCGGATCCGGCAGAACCCCCAGAACCTCTCGCTAGCAGATGTGGCCAGCCAGGCTGGTGAGTTGGGCCGGGGTCCACCTGGTCCTGCCCCCCTTTCCTCCCCCAGTTGTGGGGTGCTCCTTCCAAGGAGCCAGGAAGAGGGGGCTCCCACCATACATCCCAGTGCCATTGGCTGAACTGGGGAGCTGGCGTGGGGTGGGCAGCTGTCGGGGATATCTCTTGGCTCTGTCTCTGGGGGGGGGGGGGGGGGGTTTGGNCTTGGGTGGAGGGGAAGCACCCCTCTAACCATCTCTTCTCCATTGACAGAGCAAGTGAAGGCAGAGCTGGAGGCAGAGCTGGGCCTGAAGATCGTGCAAACAGGAGTGGGAGAGGTAGGAGCAAGGTGCTGCTGCTGGCTATGAGATGGGAAGCACGCTGTGCCCCAGCCCTGGGGTGCAGGGGTCTTCATGAGGAAGCCATCCCCATGGGTCTGTGGGGCAGCTGGGGAGCAGAAGGCTCTGGGCAGTGTTCGGGCTGCTGTGTTGGAGACAGACTCGGGTTATCTGGGATGGGCCAGGGCAGGACCGCTCCAGTGACCCCCTTCCACCTGGCAGCGAGATGCTGCCCAGCCGCCTGCACTCCCAGGGCACTCGGCTCTTTCTAAAACAAAAGCTCTGCAGGGTTTGAAGGCAATTTGGGAGGGTGTCCTGGAGGCTTTCCCTCCTCCATGAAAGACTGGGGGGCTGCAGGCTGTACCCCACAGGACTCATCCTCACCCTTGCCTCCCTCCAGCCTACGCACACCATCCTGGCTGTGGCTTGGGTATACCAGAGCCGGGCTGTGCCCAGAGCACCCCAGAGACCATAGCTAGGCAGGCAAAGTGCCATCGTGCCTCCAGGGAATGGCAAAGCAGCTGAAGGCAGGGATGGAGCAGGAGCCATCTGCTTGGAGAGGGGCTCCCCCTCCCTGCATTCCTCTGGGGATCCCCAGGAACAGTGTCCTGGGGGAGGAGTGGGGGCTGGAGATGGGGGACTGAGCCTGGCTCCCGTGTCTGCAGCCTGAGGAGGGGAAGTGGTGCAGCACATCCCCAACCTGGGGTCCCTGTTTCCCACCCTCCCGCCCTGTGGCCATAGCTGTGGGCAGGGAAGAAGGAAGGGGGGACCTTGGAGGAAGAGGCGGCCATGGAGAAGGGGTGGCCTGGCCACCGAGGCAACCTGTCTCGTCAGCAACATGTGGAGCGTTGCTATGGCAATGCCTTTTGATGTGGCAAGTGGCAGGAGCTGGGAGAGATGGCAGAGATGGTGGAGCTGGAGCTCAGAGGAGGCTGAAGCTGCTTTGCGAGCCCTCTTCTGCACGGACCGCCCCGGGCCAGACCAGCCTGTGCTTTTCCTTCATTCCCCCCCACCCGGCTCTGAACTCAGCGGGGCTGGTGCAAGATTTGGGGAAGGAGGGATGTAGAGAGGCAGGGGGACAGCAGGGCCCGGGCAGGCCTTGGGAGGGAGGTCCCTTCTGTGCCCCCAGCCCTGCTGACATCTCCAGACCTTCCGACACCTCCAGGGGCTGCAGGGCTGCTCCTGTTGGGTGCCCCGGGGCGCGGGGAGGTGCTGGCCGTGGTGGGTGCCCCTGGCCGGGGGGGCTGGCCGGGCCCTGGCAGCGGTCAGACCGGCCCCCGGGCGCTGGGGCTGGCGAGGCTGGGGGGCAGGTGGCGGCGGGGGGCATCCCCAGGCGATGGTGGTGATGATGATGACGTAGGTGGTGGTGACGCAGTGTTCCCTCGGTAACCTCATCAGGCTCGTGGCCAATGGGAGGCTGTGGCAGTGAGGTAATGCTGGGCTCCGGCGCCTCATTGGGCACAGGGTATTTGGTGGCGGTGCTGCCCCAGCATCCCGGTGCTGCCCCAGCGCCTGACTGTNGGGGGGGGGTGCGGGCAGCATCCTGATTACCAGCGGCTCTGGGACAAGGGTGCTGGGGAGTCTCGGCCTTGGGGCGGGGGGTCATACAGCAAGGGCTCAGCACCATCCCGTCCCAGCATGGGACTGGCACGGATTGGGCTGTCCCCCAGCCACAAGGAAGGAGCCCTGGAGGCACTGCCTGTAGGGTGGCAGGGGCTGCTCTGTGTCCCAGCTGGGGAGAGCGATGGGGAGGACCAGTCCCCAGCCACTGCAGCTGGGGTGGCACCAGCCCTCTGTGGAGCAGCGGCTGCAGGGGAGAGCCAGCCCCGTTTGGGGAAGTCCCCTGGGAGCAGCAATTGCTGCCCTGGACCCAGCACTGCAGCGGCCCATCCTTTGCCATTAACCCCTTGGGCTGCATCCATCCCTTGCTGACCTCCAGCTGGGCAGGACCTCATTGAACCCGAGTTCCATGGAGCTACTGCCTGCCCTGGAGGGGGGCAGCCCGGGCTGGGGCTCCCCAGAGGAGCAGCCCTGGGTGATGGAGCAGCAGGTTGCTGCTGCCTGGGCTTGGCCAGGCTCTGCCCTCTCCTGCAGCCCCAGGGACACCAGTGTGAGCAACGCCCCATGTGACACCCAGGTGGGTGCCACCGTGCCTCACCCCAGTGACACCCAGCACCCCAGTGACACCAGCTCTGCCCCAGCTGAGGCTGCTGGGGAACCAGCACAGCACCGAGTGCCCTTGCTCTGTTTTAGCCCCCAACAACCCCGAATGTGGTGCAGAACGGGGTCTCTGCACCACCAGTCCCTTGCAGATGCCCCCTGCTAACCTTTGCTCCGCTCTGCCCCCAGCGAAACGAGGCTGCTGCCTACTCGCACCCATCCCACTTCGGGGACGGCTTCCACTCAGTGCTGCTGACCTTCATCGCACTAGCCTGTGTGGCAGGCATCGCCATCGCGGCCGCCGCAGCCTTCTGCCTCCGGCGCCATGCCAAGCAGCGGGAGAAGGAGCGCCTGGCCGCCCTGGGGCCCGAGGGTGCTGCCGACACCACCTTAGAGTACCAGGTAGGACCCTGCGGGATGCGGGACCCTGTGGGATGCGGGACTGCTGTGTCAGCATCGCTCGGGGTGCACGGGGCTGCCCTACGGCAGCACTGCGGCCAAGGGGCAGGGCTCTTGCTGGGGTCCCCTAGGAGCTCTGCCGCCAGCACATGGCTGCCAAGTCTCTCTTTGGCCGGACTGAGGCACCGGCGGAGACCTCGCGGGTCAGCAGCATCTCGTCCCAGTTCAGCGATGCCCCGCAGCCCAGCCCCAGCTCCCACAGCAGCACGCCGTCCTGGTGCGAGGAGCCTGTCCAGTCCAACATGGACATCTCCACCGGACACATGATCCTGGTGAGCCAGCCTGACGGGGTGGCAGCCCCCCTCCCCGTCCCCCTGTGTACCCCCAGCTGCCAGCCTGACCCCTGCCCCTCTGCTCCAGGCCTATATGGAGGACCACCTCCGCAACCGGGACCGGCTGGCCAAGGAGTGGCAGGCTCTCTGTGCCTACCAGGCTGAGCCCAGCGTCTGCTCCATCGCCCAGAGTGAAGCCAACCTGAAGAAGAACCGCAACCCTGACTACGTGCCCTGTGAGCATCCCAGCCACCCTGCCCCGGGGACCAGCTCCCAGGGCCGTGGCAGGAGGGTGGTGCAGGGCACGGGGATGATTTTGGCTACAGCAGGCTGCAGCTTGGGTTTGGCCCCAGCTCCCCCGGGCACTCACCTCATCCCCTGGCCTCTGTTTCCCCAGATGACCACGTGCGGATCAAGCTGAAAGCCGAGAGCAACCCATCCCGCAGCGACTTCATCAACGCCAGTCCGATCGTGAGTGATCACCGGGGGCTCCTGCCCTGCCACCCCGCTCCGTGATGTGCTCAGCCCAGGCGAGGCTCCCGCTCTGGGCTGGAGCTGGTCTGAGCTCGCATCCCTCTGGGCTACAGATGTGAGCAGTGTGCCTGCTCCGTTGCTCAGATGTGGTTAAAATCCATTTCCCTCCTGGCTGTGGCACCCAAAGCTCCCTCCCCAGCCTTCCCATCGCCCCTGGAGTATCCCCCGGCTCCTCCCAGTGTCACCGACCCCTGGCCAAAGCGCATGCAGTCTGACACCCCCTTTCTGGCTCCAGATCGAGCATGACCCGCGGATGCCAGCGTACATTGCCACGCAGGGGCCGCTGTCCCACACTATCGCTGACTTCTGGCAGGTGAGCATCACCGGGCTGTGCCAGCCCGTCAGGGTCCCTCTGGGTGCTGCCCACCACATGGGTCACAGCGGCTCGGCCGCCCTCCTGCCTGGGCTGTCACCCAGCGGTGACACCCCCCATGCCTTGCCTGCAGATGGTGTGGGAGCATGGCTGCACTGTCATCGTCATGCTGAGCCCGCTGGCCGAGGACAGTGTCAAGCAGTGTGACCGCTACTGGCCGGATGAAGGCTCTTCTCTCTACCACATCTATGAGGCAAGTGTGGCCAGTAGCCTGGGGCAAAAGAGCATCCTCTAGCCCCCGTCCCGCCGAGCACAGCCCCCCTGCCCGGTGCTGATGCCCACCAGCTGCCTCTCTCTCGGGCAGGTGAACCTGGTGTCGGAGCACATCTGGTGCGAGGATTTCCTGGTGCGCAGCTTCTACCTGAAGAACGTGCAGTCGCAGGAGACCCGCACCCTGACGCAGTTCCACTTCCTCAGCTGGCCGGCCGAGGGCATCCCTGCCACCACCCGGCCCCTCCTCGACTTCCGCAGGTGAGCGCCCACCCGGCGCCGTGCCAGCCCCCAGGGAGCCAGCGGTGGTCCCGACCGCAGGGGACTGATGGGCGAGGCCATCGCTGCCGGTGTGATGAGGGTCAGGGCCATGGCATGGACTGGCTGGGGGGGACAGGGGGCTGCCGTGCATGGGGAGGAGCAGAAGAACCAGGTTCTGACCAGCTTGGGATGAGGCTTGGCAGAGCTTCGTGGGCAAGAAACCTCCAGCTGAGGTTGCCAGGATTCTCCAGCCTTCATGGGGAGGGTGGGAAAGTGCTCTTCCCTGGAGCTGGCATGGGGGACAGCACTGCCTGGCACCCTCCCCAGCCATGGGTGCAAGAAGAAACCCCTGGAGCCAGCCTTGAACAGCTGTGACCCATTGCTCCCCATGCCTTACAGCCAGCGGTGGGACCCTAGCTAGCCCAGGGGAGAGGGCTGTGGGGCTGGGACTGCTCCCAGGAGGTTTGCAGGCAGCGCCTGCTGGGGTCCTGGGGTCCCTGGGTGGTGGTGGGCTACTGCCAGGGGCTGGCCAGTCACTGTCCCCAGGCCATGTGGGGTCAGGGACCCTGCTTAGGGCAGCAGGGGGGATGTCCCCGAGCACGTTGCCCTCCTCTCCGCCCCGCTCACGCTCTCTCTGTCTCTCTGTCTGTCTCTGTCTCTCTCTCGCAGCTGCCGGCGTCATTTTTGTGATTTGCAGCTAGTAATCTGGCTCCAGTTGCATAGTCACAAAAGTGATCGTTGGCAGCCGTGCCTGCTGCATGGAGCATGTCGGGAGCCCCGCCGGCGCCTGGCCCTCAGCTTCGCACCCCACTGGACCAGAGCTGCTCCCTTGGGGGTCCTGCCACTGCTCCCCTCCCCGGGCTGGGCACCTGAGGAGCTGGGCTCCTCTCCCTGCCCCGGCCCCTTTCCACCCATGGTCCCTATCCCATGCCCAGCACCGCTGGGGAGGCAGGAGGAGCCATGTGCTGGACCTACAGTGCCACATCATGGGGTGCCCCAGCTTGGCACAGCAAGGGGCACCTAGCGCAGCCTTGTCCCCAGCATGGCAGGGCACTGACCTGCTCCCTCTTGTCCTTGCAGGAAGGTGAACAAGTGCTACCGCGGTCGCTCCTGCCCTATTATCGTGCACTGCAGGTACTGCTGGGGATGGAGGGGGGCTGTGGGCTGGGGGGCGGCTGCAAGGCTGGGACCTGCTGGCCAGCACCAGTCCCTGGAGCCCATCCCCCTGGTCCAAGCGTCTGTGTCTTGCAGTGACGGTGCAGGCAGGACCGGGACGTACATCCTTGTCGACATGGTCCTGAACCGAATGGCCAAAGGTAAGGTGCAGGGCAGCACTGCTTCTGCCCTGTCCGGGGGGTGTGGGGCCATGTGCTCAGCCTGTGGACCCCCCTCCTAGCGCCCTTCTCCCCCTCTGCCCCAGGGGTGAAGGAGATAGACATAGCTGCTACGCTGGAGCACATCCGAGACCAGCGGCCTGGCATGGTGCAGACCAAGGTACCCCCTAAACTGGGGATCCCCTCCCTCCCTCCCTGAGCATGCACAGCTCCTGGGGCCAGGCTCGTGGGGACCCTCATGCCCCCCTCTTCTTCTCCCCCAGGACCAGTTTGAGTTCGCACTGACGGCCGTGGCTGAGGAAGTGAACGCTATCCTGAAGGCACTGCCGCAGTGATGGCGAGAAGCCCTCCCCTCTTGTCTTCCCCCATGCCCGACCCGGCTTCGTGCGCTCTCCTTTCCCTGCCCCTGGGGCTGCTCTCCCTGTAAAACGCTGTCTGTGCTGCTGGCTCTGTTTCTGCCTCCCCCAGCCCCCTCGCCCCTCTCCCCAGGGACATGGGGCTCAGCCCCTCTGTGTGCAGGGCATGGAACCCCATCGCACCTACTGCCACCCCAGGGGGTCCTGGGCTTATGTCCCCTACCCTCTGTGGAGGAGGGGACCAGGTGATGCTGCTGGGAGTTGGCTGTGGGCTCCCCCCAGCCGCTCTCCTGCATCCCAACCTGGCAGTCCTGTGTCAGCTCCCTCCCTGTGCCCATGCGGGGGGCAAGAGTGGGCAGGGGTCCCCCATGGTTAGGGGGAGTATGGGGTGCAGGGGGGCCTGGCCCAGCCCCAGGTCCCCTCTGTGTGCTCCCTGCCTCGTCACTTGAGCAGAAGAGAAATTTCTAGAGAAATATAATTTTGTATCTTGATGTGAATAAAGTTCTCGTGTCACGTTCGTGCAGCTGCAGCCAGGTCTGGCCTCTGACTGTGTGTATGGGGGGGCATGGGGAGTCCCTCCCTGCAGGAGCACAGTCTGCACCCCACAATCACCAGATGAATGCAGTTGGGACTACCCCCCCCAGCTGCAGGCAAGGATGGGGGGGGACCCTGCACCCCCAGCTCAGAGATGCCCTGCAGGCAGCAGCTACTGCAAACATGTTTATTGACGGCTGTCAGCAGAAGGGGGTCAGGGAGGGGGGGCTGCAGCGAGGAGGGGGCAGAGCCCAGCCCCGCTGGCTGAGCCCAGCCATGCTGCCCCTCGCTGCCTGCCGCCAGCACCCCCCAGCAGCCTAATCTACAGCAACCCCCTCCCCTCCAGCCCCCCCATCACCACACTCCCCACCACCTCGTGGTGCCCAGGGCATCTCCCCCCAGCCCCAGGTATTGCTCGGCCATAAGCCCTGTCGTGGCCC
>VYZW01062058.1:0-23791 GCA_013401315.1 Balaeniceps rex | reverse complement strand
TAGATCTCTGCAAAACCATTAAAAGGAATGAAAGGATAGAGCTGTGGGGGATTTGTCTAGCTAGCAGAGCCTGCCTCAGCTCGGAGTTATGAGCGACACACAAGAAGGTACTAATTGAAATTCTATGGTTTGTGTTATCAAAAAGGGCAGACTAGATGATCTGATTCAAATAGCCATATATTTACCAGAAGGAAGGAACCTATTTTGACTTTACTCATATCCAGTTGCAACCTGACTAGTGTAAATATACAGCAGAGGTAAACCACTACCAAGCCATGACTACAACACCTACCTGGGGAAATCACTACATGGGCTATAGGGCAACTGACCTAGAGCATAACCTATTTTTATGGCTGGTGGCTAAGAAATAAATATTGTATTTTTGCTTCTAAGCTGCACACATTTGGTCTGGACTCAGTGAAAGCCAATAATCCTGCAGCTTGGAAGTGACATTTTTACTGAGTCACTTTTCACAGCAGAACACCACTTTCAGTGTATTATTGGGGTTGTAAATGTTTGTCTCGGCACTCCCATCTTGTTAATATCACCAGGAATCAGGGAATACATTTGCTAAAACTGAACCTTATTCCAGAGTGTGAGCTTCTGGACCACACTTTTTTAACCAGCCCTGCTTCCTCAGAAGATGACAGAAGTGTTCATAACTCTTTAGAGCTGAGATGGCATCTTTACAGGTTGGATCCTGCAGCTGCATACTACCTCCCTCCACACAGGAGGATGATGCACCATCAGTAAAACTTATACACGTGCACATGAGGCTGCAGGACAGGGCTTTAAACCTGCCAAAAGGAAGAAAGAGGACTGGACTGCATGGATGTTTTAGGATGAAAACAATGTCTCAAAGAGACGCAATAGCTAGAGATGCCCAATGCACCTAAAACACCTCCTGATTTCATGAGAGGCCATGGTTAATGTAGAGAACATTGTTTGGCAAGGAATTACTACAATAAATCCCCAGTTATTTTCTTTGTTGGGTATCCAGCTGGACACCATGAACAGAAAACCTGAGTACATCATGCAAGTGTGCTGTGCTTTTACCTTCTAAGGGAAATTAGATTACAAATTAATTAACTATTAATGTAGTTTATTTTTATTACAATTAATTCCAATTTTCCATTTGCAAAACATTACATACTGACAAAGCTATTTCTTTACTTTAAAATGAGATTTTTACCCTTTTATGAAATCTATCATTTTAAGCTATTTTGGAGAGCTACACAACAAATTAATTTAGTACACTAAACACTAAAGAATCTGACCATGACTGAATAGGAATCTACTCACAAATTGACTCTACAGAAAAAGTGATTAGCAAATAACAAAGGACAGACTGCAAAAGAAATGTTGTTCTATACCAATTTCCAGATTATACAAAATTAGCTTCTATCTAAGTGGTTAAAAAGAAAAAATGTTTTCAGGAGCAAGTACGTTGGATCAAAGATCAATGCACAAGAAAACAAATTGCCTCGGAGTGTGGTAACACAGTTTAATAGAATAATTTTACAGCTAGCAAGCCTTACTATGAAAGAAAAGTGATTTGAAAAGATGAACTTGATAAAACTGTCTTTCAGATTGCCTCACAAGCACTCAGTCTTTGGTGACTTAACCAAAACATATGTCCAAAGAATTATGAGCTCTACACCTTTGGCATCTCTAAGGCAGACCTATCTGCTATTCTCAGTGTCACATGAGAGAAAAATGGGATCCAAAAGGTATACACACACATACGTATACATAAATGCCAAAACCAGCATGTCACTCTATAACATGCTACATTAGACTATGTATTAAAACTAGCACCTAGGCCTGGCTGAGATCAAGGTCCCAGCATGCTAGCTGCTGTACAAAAAACCAGCTCCACTGACTTCCAACAAAGGATAGAAGAAAACAAATATTAGGGCTCTGACTCACACACAGATGGCAAATGACGAGAGTGATGCACCTTTGAGTCAGCTCTTACCTGCTTCAGCTCCATTTGGCTTGTGGCCACAGACTTGTCATCAATAGCCTGAGCTAAGCCATCCCAGCATGACCCAGACCAGCTGAGGCACACATACAAACCACCCTTAACATGGCTCCTTGGGAAGGCTGCTAAATATAGGCAAAAGACACACACCTGAATGTAATTCTCTAATTTCCTCTACTTTAGAAGTGGGGAACTGAGTCACAGAGACACCAGTAGTTTTCTCAAGGTCATGTGGGAAAGCTGTGGTATAAGTAGAAAATTAAGTTGTATTTGCTGAATCAGCATGTTTTTGAGAAGCCCGTCCAACAGATGGGGAAACCAAAACTCAGAGAGTTGAAGGGGTCTGACAGGCCATAGAACACCAAGTTTTATACTGAATATAATGACTCTAGATTTTGTGGCTTGCCACCTTCTGTAGAGAGCACTGGTCCCTGCCAATACATCCAGCTAATGACTGAGTTGTACTCAAGTGAGACAACAACTCTCAATCCCCTGTAGACAGCCATAAAAATGAACTCCCTCTGGAACTGCAGTGGCCATTTATTAGCTCAGGAATATAAAGGAGGGATGTAAAGCAAACTAATTACATTTGATGGGGGCTTTTTGGATCTGGGTTCTGGGTTGCAAAATAGATTGGGAATGATTGCTTATTGTCAAGCCTTCAAAAGGAGATTAAGGGCAAAGGAGAAACAAGGATGTTGCTTGAGCACTGGCCATTGGAAATGCGTTTCTCATTGAGCGATTAACAGTTATCCAGCACAAAGAGCAAATAAAAACCTTGTCTAACTCAGTCAATCCCATTCTCTCTGGTCTTGCTGCACTAAATCATGTGAAAACCGCTGGTTTATTTACTGCCGCTCTTTAATATCATTAGTCTGCTGTGATGTCATGTTTCAAAATCAGGAATAATTAAGAAAACATAAGAGACCTTTAACTAAAGTTCTTTTCTCTTGAAAACTGGTAACTTCAGGCTTCATTTAGCACCCTGTAGATAGATTCACATCCCTGCACAGATGAAGTTACCAAAATCAATAGAGCTTTGCTGAAGCACAGGGGGTCAGTCTGTGCAGAGCTCCTCTGACTTCATGAGCAAAGCACTCGCTGCTGGGTCCAAGCTTCCATCTGCATTTAGGCTTAAAAAGGTTTCTCAGCTCTAGAATACACTATGAAAGCCCTTGATTAAGTCATTATGATGCATAATTCCCTGGCATGCCAAGAATCTAGTCCCAAATTGATACAAAGGCAAGTCTGCTAAGGACGAATGGATATTCTGGGGTTTTATTGTGAAAACTCAACATTACATACACTGAACTGCTGGTATGGAGTTTGCTTGCTGTTGCTACCGATAGCCATTAAAATGGCTCACAGATTAAATGCAATCATCCCCGCTGTTGCCTAATGAAAGACTATCACGGTCCCACTCCTGCTGTTTTGTGAAGCCAGTGGGCTTTGTGTCGGCTCAGCACTTCTCCCCACGCTCAGTGAGCTGGGGCAGGAAACTCCTCCTGGCTTTAACGGGTGAAACACCCAGCACAAGGCAACCCCTACTCCTGACGGGGACATTTAGGCGTTGCTTTATTGCCTGTAACAGTCAGCACAAATAAGTAAAAGCTTTGCATTGAGATTATTTGAAAGGGTCTAAAAGAACTCGGCTTTCTGAAAGACAGCATTTTAGGGCCAGAGCAGGCACCGGTATTAGCATCATTACTAACATGCTTACAGTGTCCGCGCAGGCTTAATTCCCTAGATGAACCAGGGGCTCTGTACACAGCACAGTGATGAAGTGATGGGCAAATGTAATTCAAAGCACAGAGCACTGTAAAGTTATATAATTAAAAAATGAGTTCAAAGGCAAATTTATTTCTGCTTTGGTTAAAGAATGGCAGCAGGTTTGGATAACTAGTCATGATAGCATCAGTTTCCTCCACGCTTATTTAACGGGACATCATTTCACTTTAAAAGATTGAGGGGATAGTATTATATGCTCAGACAGCACAGCAATGAATGTGGTATAAATACCTGGGGAGACAGATTAGTTAGCTATTTCTGCTCACAGCCTTCTCCTAGGAGCACAGAAATGCCATCTCAGCATGCTTTTTTGGAGGATCAGAAAATCGTAATAAACACAAGGATAAAAATATACCATGGGAGTTACAGCTAATTTCTTGCTATAATTTGCAGCAATTTACACATAATCATTGTGGGTTTGAAAATACTGCACAGTGCCAACAGCAGAGTGTCTGCTGAAATGGTGCAAATCAGAAGAATGAGAAATGCAGTTTGGATTAAAAAACCCTCCAGAAGGGTTGTTTGGCATATTAGGTTCACAAGTTCTTCCCTGCAGTTGACTTACCCAGGAGATTTTATTCTGCCATATGCAGTGCAGTTTCTTAGGCTATAGGTGGATGGAACGAGTTTCATACCAACTGCTTTTAGACTTCAGAAAAGTCCTACCAAATGGCAATGTAGTCTGTGTCTTCCTTGTATGTCAGATGAAGGGCTTTTTTTTTTAAAAAAAAAAGCCTGTAAACAGTAGACACTAGCACCACAACATTTTCATGCAAATACACATTTGAGAAGGTAATAAAATTGTAGAAAAATTACTGAATTAGGGTTCAGAAATGTATTTTATATAAATATAAATGTTTATTTCCAGCATATTAAAGTTACTGAAATCACATTATGCATTAATTTCCTTAAACATATTTTATATTTAAAGATCTGGATTGATTATAAAAGAGGAAAATATCTGTACATTGTACAATTGTATTTTTGTCCATTTTTATAACTTAAAATAATTCAAAACAATTTGAAAGGAGAATAAAAACAAATGTGCCCCCAGAGTGGAACCCTGCATATAAAACAAACTAAAGATGAGTTATGAACCTCCACGAAGAGTGATTTATAGGAGAAATACTAGTGTTGCTACAACCCTCTTTTATAGGGTCATCAACAGAGGGGATATCATAAATGGGGGGTAAAATGATTTATTAAAAGAATACATTATCTTCTAAAGGAAAGATATTTAATCTATGAATCACTAACACTTGACCCAGTGCAAAGTTAGTCACAGTGCAAAGTAGTAACAGGAGCAGACGCAGGCTTGATTTAAATAAGGGAGAAGTAGAGGAGCAGATGCAGGCGTGATTTAAATGAGGGAGAAGCACAGAAGCAAGCACGCTCCTGGGAGGGCTGATATAGAGGACTGCAAACCTCCGAGGCATCCAGGTAAATTGTACCTGGTGAAGCGAGCTTGAATTTTAAAGAAATTTATTTTAAAAACGTGAGCTACATAAGCTTCCCTTGGAAAATCAAGCAGCAAAGAATTTAAAAGCATGCCTAACTTTAAATTGTTACTAGCCTACTGAATAGCTGCAATTTTTTTCAAAGGCACCGAAAGGAACTGGGCACCTATATCCTATTCATGCTCAGTGGAAACGCTTTACCTAAATCTTGTTCATATTTTGAAAATCTCATCCAGTGGGACTCTCTGTATGCCAAGTAAGGCTCAGATATGTTACTGAAATGCTGTCTCACCACATTTTGAATGTCACCACTACTTAAAGTAGCTTTAAAGCATTGGTGCAGCTGACGTTGAATGCCTGTCTCTCCTGATGGCATTATGTCTTTGGAAGACACAGATCTGAACCAAAGCTGCAGCTCAATATACAAATGGACTTTGCACATGTTCATGTTGCACCAGCAACAGCAGAATGAACCAAAAGTCAAGACCACCCTTGACTTCTGGGTGCGAGGGACACACAAAGTTTTGGTTATCATACTGAGGCATGAGCTCTTGACTTCTTATTTCATGAATACTCACAAGCAGACCTTTTTTTTTTCCCCTTCTGGGAGCAAGTATTTTCAGCAATGAAGCTGGCTTCAGCAGATGGTGTTTCTGCTGGCATCTGCAAGATCTTGCTAAGCTTCCACCAAGACTTTACTTGTTCATGCTCCATTGTCTGGGAAGCTTAGGGAGCCTTACATTTCTGTGGCTCACTGCTGACAGCTATGACTATTTGTTCAAATTCTCCTAATCCTAGATAAACATTTGGAAAGGCTTATGAGAATGTAGAACATGTGTCTACACACGTGCATATGATGACACTTGGCACATGCATAGTGGAGCAGCGTGTTTGGCTGTGACCTTGACTCATGATGATGAGAGAAGCTGGGATGCAGAAGAAGCCAAGTTCTGAGTTGAGTTACCAGACAAAGTGACAGGGCAGCAGCTGAACCCTGAGTAACCTAGCCCTTCCTATAGTGCCCTTATGTCACTGCAGTGCTATAGAGGAGTCATAAGGGAAGCGGAATGGCCTCTCAGAGAAGAATTCTCATGCTTGAGCAACAGAGAGCCACGGTGTGCATCTTCGTATGATCGATCCTCCCAGCCTTTGCTGTGTGCTATTTTGGGAGCAGGAGAGAGCTTATGCCATATTGGTCAGCCCTCAGTCATTCTGGACTGCACCACAGCTCAACAGTAAGCTGGAGTAGCTACTTGCTTTAGTTTATGTTGGGGACTACTTTGGCTTTCCAGTTGGCCCAGAATCTCTCAGTTGGCCCAGAAGATACAAAAAACAGCTACATCTTCCTGTCCTTCCTGGAGCTTGTCTTCTGTGCTACATCTGCATCTCCTGAGATACACAGAATGTAAGCTGGCTCTAAGTCTCTCCTTCAGTTGTCACAGAATTTGAGATCCAGGATCTTGCTACAGATATTTCCTCTTCTGTCTCCATCCTAGAAACATTAGGAGATGGGCTGAAGTGTTTTAGAATGAACTGCTCCCAAAAATTCTTATGGGGATGACCCTTCCAAGCTTTGGACTGGAGACGTTGGTGCTTCCCAGCTGACAGAATTCTTCGGGAAACACAGTATCATTTATTAATTTAGATCATTACCGGGGATAAGTCCCAATGCTATTGTATTTTAGTTTTTTCCTGCATATAGAATCTCAAAGCACAGAAGACCTGAACGTGTTTTCGAGATCCAGGGAGGTACCAGGGATTTCTCCTGTGCCGGGTCCTTCCTCTGCGTGCAGCCAGGGCGGCTGCGACTAGGTGGCAGCACTCCACTGGGCAAACCTGCCTCTGCCTCTAATACCAACCAACCATTCCAGCTCACACAAAAGCCAGCTTGCATATTCCAATTTATAGGGAAATAGAGGGTAAATAAAAGTCACCAAAGCCTCCTGAAGTCTTATATCAGGGCTGTGCAGGACAGCTGGAAAGCTACAAGTGAACTGAGCCGTTCTTTTGCAATGAAATCCAATACCACACAAAAATCATCCTGGTTTGGACATCAAAAAGGGAAGAAAACCAGAAAAAATTCTGTAAGAATTTTCTCAAGGCCTCAGACTGTTCCTCCAGACAAAGCTCAGCTGCCTTAGAAGATCCCACAGTTCCCACATTCACCTGGAACTGGAATAACTCTGGCAAGGCAGATGCAGCACGAATAGCTCAACGAAGCTTTTGTCATTTTGGCTTAGTTTTGTCTCGAACACGATGAGATAACATCGTCTCTCACAAGTCAATTTTATGAGGATCTGTCAACTCAGTTCCCATCTGTTCTGGAAAATAAGCTTTTTCAGGTTAGGGTAGGACGTGGAGTCAAATCCGCAAAGCACAGATTTAAATTAAAGTATCTGAAGCCCCTTGCTATGCCAGGTAGTGAGGGGAGGGTTTGCATTTGAGCTTCCATGTCAAGTTAGTTTCTGTTTCAAACCTTTTATTAACACTTATGATTTATAAAAGACAAAGTATATACAGCAAAGAGGAAAAGAAGCAATGCACTGTATGAGGATGCAGTCTATGCAGCACTGGGGAGATACAGCAGGTAGGGAGAAAACAGAGCTTCATTAAGTTAAAAGTACTCACTTATAACTACAAAATGTGAATGAAGTCTGGTAGGAGAAAGGAAGGCACTGCCTAATGTAGAAAGTGAGACTCAGAGCATGAGTGGCACAACACAGCTAAGAGATCCCAAAGCTGATTTCTTACAGTGCTCAGAGTTGACCATTAGAGCTGGGGAAGATTGGGCTATGCACTCTGGTCTGACTCTTTATCTGTGTATATAGATATATAATACTGTCATTGCTACTAAACATCCAACACTCGGAATTGCACCCTCCGGTACATGCTATTGAAAAGCAAATGTGTCTAACATTGAAATCGATAGACCTGGGGCAGCTTCAACAGCTACATCCTGAGCTCTGGTCACCGGTGTCACAGCTTGCTGTTAGAGATGTCTGCTCAGAGCTGCCACCCCCTTCTGGGAGCTGAGCGCTGAGCTTCACCTTACAGCCCTTTAAGAGATCAAGACACTGTAAGTGGCAGCATTTGCACCAAAATTGCCAAAGTATTAACACTGATTTCTTTCAATAACGGTGACATATGCATAGCCTTATTTCATCACCCTCCTCAGAATCCTAAATGCTACACTAATGGAAGAAATATCTGCTTCTGCCTGTGCTCTGCTGCTGTTGATGGTGAAGAAAACAAAACCTGTCTCCTTAGGTGTTGTTCACTGTTCTCATATTCAGCTATTATATTCACAAAGAATACAAAAATCTTTTCATTAATCAATTAATAAGAGAGTCATGAGTGATCTATAACTTCACAGGCTGTGCTATATAGAAAAGGGATTCTTGTGATTTTTCCTCGAGTACCTCTCTCAGCCCTGTTTGCAGCAAGCATCTGACAGGAGTGAAGCTGTCTGGGTAGAGCAATGCCTTCCCTCTGCCCCAGAAATTTCTGCCCAGATTTAGCTGAGTTGGGAAGAGTTAAGGACTGTCATATCCTTTTTTTTTTTTTTTTTCATTTGCATTCCTCATAAAATGTTGGCAGTTTGCTGAAATCACTGAACATAACAAAGGCAAAGCCAGCCTAATAGCTCTGCCAAAGCAGCAGCTGCAGGTATTGGATAGAGGACACCTCTGAACTTTCAAAATGAGCTTTGGTAAGAATGTGCATGTGTATGGAGGAAGGGAGAGCTAGCTTCCCACCCCCAGCCCATTCCCAGTCCTAGCATCCCATCCTTCCCTGGGGGTAACATCTAACATGAGAGTTTTTCCAGCTCACACTGCCCTCCTAAACCTATTCTCTCCCAAAGGTGAACACAGCACCAAGCCACCTCTTTCTTTGTTTCCAAGAGAAAGTGAGGGAAATATTTTCCTGAATCACTGAAGTGATTGATGTCTGTGCTATGCTGGTGATAGCTTGAGGTTTCAGAGCCTGCTGTGCATGGGAGATTACTGCGTTGTTCTGAGCCAGACTCACCACATACAGAAGAAAAAACCTGAGAAGGAACTGGAAACTACCCTGTTCTACTCAATGGGTTTCTGCAAAACTGTGATGTCAGAGCAGCAGCATACGCATTTTGGAGGAGCTAGCTAGGGTTAGCAATATACTGACACCAGAGCTGTATCACAGTCTAGATATGCTTTGCTCCAGTATGATTAGGTGCCAGTGCTATCCTGACACCTGACTCGAGCCCTGTGCTGGCCACCAGGCATGCAGCTTTGCTCATCTTCCATAGATCTGAGCATCAGAGGGTGCCTGGGACTGGAAACAGGCTCACTGCCATCCCTGGAGCAAAAAGCTGTTGGTGTGTAGGGCTGGGAATGCCTTTTGCTTTCAGAGAAGGAAGAGGCTTGAATGAGAGGTGGGTCAGAAGCAAAGGGATGAAGAAAGGGGGATGGAGAAAGAGAGGGATCTCTAAACATCAAATTGCTTGCTGCTCTGAAGCCTTTGCAATGGGGTGAGGTTCTCTACAGACACATCCTGACCCTCTAGCAAGATCAGGTTGCCTCTGGAGAAGAGGTTTGTAAGGAAAGAGTGGGCTAGGCACCCCTGCCCCTTCTCCCAAAAAATAACTGCTTGACCGAAAATTTGAATCTAAGAGCAGTTGTTGTATGTATCACGATACTTTGTTGTTACCTGTCATGAAAGATTCAGATGGTATCACACATCACTAGCTTGGCCTCATATTCTCCATCCCATGTTCTGACATGCTGACTGCATTAGCATTGTCTTTTATACTAATAATGTCTTTTACAGCAGAACTCCCTGTGGGGGAAAGAAATCTTTGAAGCTACCCATTCAAATCTTCAAAGAAGGACCTTGAAGAGCACTCACAGAGAGAGTGTGGGAACGTCTGGAACGGGGGATAATGCTATAAAGCTGGCTTTCCCCTTTTTCCATCCACACTTGTACCACTGTTGTGTTCCCACTTTTTGCAGTCATCTAAAGTTTCCTGAGTGCTGAAGAAAGTTTATCCATTCTTCCATTCTGTTGGAAATCTCTACCAGTTTCTTCAAAAAGTTGTGAACCAGAAATAACCCATTAACCTGCAATACAGATTGCAGCCTTAACCCCTGGCAATGAAAAGATTGGGGTGGGGAAAAATGGGGGTGGTGATGGGGGCTGCATGCTCCTTTTTAGGCATGTTTTTTCAAGCCAAATGCTGAATCTTTGCTAGCATACACCATTCTCAGCAGTTTGTAAGCCAAATGCCAAACCTTTGCTAGTGTTTCATAGCAAAAGTCCCTAGGAAATGCCAATTTATACTGCTAAAGAATGTGGTAAAAGCTGGTAGATTTTAGTTGCGGAATCATACTATTTAGAGAAATAATAAATCACTCAAGACGACATGTTTTCCCCCCTTGAGCAGATGCTTTTGCTTTCATTTCCGCTGTAAGATATTCCACAACCCACACAACCATGAAGTCAGTAGGTTTTACAGAAACTTCCGTGGTAAAAGCAGAAAAATTCCATCAAAACCAGACGATACAAAGCTGTGTGCATGTCCTGTGGCTGCTCATTACTGACCCTGATTAAGAGCAGTGCACTGTTCTCCGCAGTTTCTTTCTAAATGGAAACTGCTGAGTTCTATTACGTTTATTACTTAGCTCAAGATTATCTGCAATATGTGCTTCAGGAATCACGTCTCGGACCAGCCCAAACCAGGGTTGCTCATGTCTTGCGAAACATCGCATCTTCGCTGCAAGATCAAACCGAGGAGGCTCTCAGACCATTCCTGGACAGGATTGATATTACCTCTGTAGCTGTTGCCAAGAGAATTTTCAATGGGGTCATGGAAGAAAAATTTGCTGATGGAAATACTAACTGGGGACGAATTATGACCATATTTACATTTGGAGGTCTTCTCACTAAGAAGCTTCAAGAGCATGGTGTTCAGCTGACTGGAGAGGAGAAGGAGCAGATTTCTTATTTCATCACAGAGTACATAATAAATAACAAAGCTGAATGGATAGATGCGAACGGTGGCTGGGTAAGTTTCTCATTTTCCACCAAAGTCTAGGTTAGGAGATTTTGTTTAATTAAGGAAGACTATTGTTTCAGACACTGTCAAAATCATTTTATTCAGTGTTTTATTTGGTGGTTTAATATTTGATGTCTGAAACGTCTCTTTGAGACTTACAGTGAAAGTTTTTCTTCTGCTTTAAACAGAACAATGCTAAACGACAACTTTCTTTTTTAAAAGGCAGTTTCTGTACCTGTAGCAGTCGAAACCCTAGAGTTAGTCTTGAATCATAGGATCATACAATAATGTAGGTTGAGGGACCTTAGGAAATCATCTGCTCCAGCGTCCTGCTCAAAGCAGGTCAAACTGTGCATGCCATTAATTTCCCATTATTAAATCTAAAATTAAGTGGCATCCTAAGATTAGTGCAGCAATTTTGCTTCCATAGAGGAGTCGGTCCAAAAATACTAAGTTCAAAGTAAAGGGAAGAATACACAGGTGTGATCCTCACAGCTGAAGTCAGTACTTTATGGGAGCAAACTGCAGCTTCAACAAAGCCATTATTTAATCCCCCAGATCAGTTTTGCTTTAACAAATTTACAGATAAGTGCAATTGGGGTTAAATCTTTTCTGTTTGTTTGGACTGAGATAATCCTAGAACTTATATATCAATGGTCAATGCTGAGAAAAGCATTTGTCAATATGTGGATTATTTTGCCAAGCTGCTGAAATTCCCTTCTGCCAGTGGAGGGGAGGTCCCTTTTGCTTTGTAGAGTTTCATCACATGAATACCCTTTTCTTTTGCAGTTAGGGGAAGCTGAGAATCAATGACATCAGAGTTAGTTATTTCCCTTGTACTTTTTTCCTTCACCTATATGTAAATGTTACTTTCTCCTTCCATCCCTCTCTCGTCCCACTTCTATTTCCAATTTGCTATTACTTTTTTCCCTCACTTGTTCTCTAGTGGGTTTTTTTTCCCCCTTTTTTCTCTTTTTGCTTGTTTTGATCCTTCTCTGTCTGGTAACAGTAAAAAAAGGTGACAGTGAGTCACGGACCCTTGGTGCCATCAGATTTATTGTAAAGGCTTCTCTCTCCATCTCTTTCAAATAGAGTCAATTTTATTTAAGAGGAGTATCAACTCCTGGCAACATTCTGTCATAATACGTGGCTCATCATAGTAGAATAAGGAGGCTTAAAGGAAGATATTTGTAAGTGTATTACTACATCAGAAACATAGTACTTGCATCTTCCTTTAAGATGTGGGCTCAGATGATACACTTCACATTCGTTTTCTATTTACACAGGGAGGGCAGAGTCTTGAGTTGGAGATAAACATTCAGCAAGGTGCAGCTATTTTCAGCTACTGTTTTTAAAGCCCTATTCATCTTTTGGAGGGAGAGCTCTGAAAACCTGTCCCTCTATGCACAATGGTGTAGCACTCTGTTAATCTGACATTAGCACAGAGTGGTGCGTTTTTCCTACACGTTATTTTTAAGCTGTCCCTAACTGTCCATGTTCTTTTCCACAGGAAAATGGCTTCCTAACGAAGTTTGAAAGAAGATCACTACTATCTTTCTCCAAAATTACAGCCATGTTGATAGCTGTTTTTTCCTTGTTCAGAGAGTACTACTGAAATAAATGGACCTGCCATTCATGTATAATCTAGATATTGCCACAAGCTTCATTGCTGAGCTTTCCTCCAAGCAATATCGAGAAAATAATCGTCTTCCATAATTTGTTTTTAATTTATTTGTATTTATTTTTATTAAATACAATGTTTAAAGTGCTATCCTAATGGCCAGACCTGAAGATGAGATGCCTCCCAAGAGGAATCGACACAGCATCATGCACCAATTCAAGTCACCCTTTCCAGGCAGGACTGCTTCGAGAGAGAGGTCATTCTCCACATCCAGCTCTTGGAATCTCTGTTGCACCTCCATGAAAGGACATTGTGTTACTGAAATACAATCCAATGGGTTAAGAAACAAGTTTTAACGTCATTTGCTTTGTAAATGAAATACTACTGTAATGCATTTTATGGCATTGTATAAGCAAACCGGGGCGTTTCTGTGAAGAAAAAGGAAATGCAAATTCCAGTGTAAAAGTGGGTACAAGTTACTGACACAGACTAAGCAAATTTTATGGGAAGAACAATTTCTGGAAGCTAGCAACTTAAAAATGTGCACTCACTTACTGTTAATGCAATGGTATGTGTTTCTTTGTTGCATTTTTTTAATTGCTCTATCGACAGTGAATGTTCTTTCAAATTTGTGTAATGTAGTCATCTGGCTGTACTTTTTTAAACTAGATGTTTTAAAATAGGCAAGTACCAAATATTTTAAAAATGAGAAATTTGTGTAAATACACTAATATTTCTGAAAAATACATTAAATTTTGTATTTTGAAGTCTTATGATTGGTCTCATTTCTTTCAGAAAAACTGGAGGATGGGGAAAGGTCTACCTGAGTAAGATAACTCTTAGAAAAGCTATCATAATGCTACTGGAGAATCCAAGTAGTATATGGGTTTGATCTGAAGTCCATGAATGTCAAGACTTTAATTTTCTGTAGTACTTCTTAAGTATTATCTGGTAGCTTGTATAAGAAACAGACAGCTTGTGGCAAAATAAATGAACTGGATCAGCTCTGATGACGGTAATTAGTGTTTTGGGATACACTGCAAACTCAGCAAATTCACAAGTAGGACCTAACAGATTTCCAGGCTTTTATAGTCTGGGGAAACTATTGTTTTGACTCAAATTCCATTTGCTTTCAAATGTTAAATAGCAGTTCTTCAATAATTCATTCTAGAAGGGTTTTCTTTAGCTGTAGTGACTCTCCTACATTAGGGAACTAAGCCTGGGTGGAGGCAAACCAAACTGAGGTAGCAGTGGGCCTTTGGCACACAACAGCATTATTCTCGGACAAAAATCCTCTAAACAATCAAGGCTTTATGATACTGGGAGAATGAACCAGCCTCCTTCTGGTAATGGGTTCTCCATCTTTCATCTCAACATAAGAAATTTTTTATACTAAGAACAACCATTTACTGGAACAACCTGCCCAGGGACATGCTAAAGTCCCCATCGCTGGAGGTTTCCAAGATGCAACTGAACAGAGTGCTAGATAGTGTCATCTAGGCTACCTTTCCCATGGAAGGTTGGACCAGATGATCTTTCAAGGTCCCTTCCAGTCTGGGTTCTTCTATGATTCTATGCTCTAACTTGGTGGGTTTAACTACAGAACACAGACATTAACATTTGCTAGAACCTGTATTGCTCCCTCTCTCTCTCCCTCTCCCTCTCCCTCTCCCTCTCTCCCCCCAATGAAAACAAAGACTACTTAGCATGTATAGCAGGACTTCTGAGATTAACTTTGCTGCTTTTGAAGAAGAGATGGCAGCTTCCTGAGGACAGGGGGCTGCTAAAGGAAAATGCCCACCCCCAGAACACCTATGGAAGTTCCTGTCAGAAATTACATTTTAAAACATATTTTGACATATATTTATTTATTTGCAGTCTACGTCTTCATGGTAAGAGCAGTAACTCTTACTTAGTTCCTTTTTGTGCACTATTGTAAGCACATATTGTAGTGGCTACCACCAGTCTATTAATACCATGTTCACTTCCTTCTACACTAATCTAGTAATCTATTTTATACTGGGGAGTACAATTTTTAAGTTAAACATAAGAGGCTAACCTAGCCTTTTCAAAATCTAGGCAATAATTTTAGAACTTGCCTTCATGGTAAGGCCTGGGTTTAAACAAAAAAAGCCTGGATCATTAATGGTCCAGCGGGCTCCAGATTATCTTCACCAGGACAAAACCTCTATTTGCTCTGCATTTAATAGCGAGAAAAGCAGTGATGAGATGTACCACCTGGATTCTAAACATAATAAAATGTCTGGAAACAACAGGGCTAGTAGCTAAGTCTTATAAAATAGTGTAAATATGCTTTGTTAACCATCATGAAGTTATCTATACATGACACTGGTTGAGTAGTGTTCCAGGTCTTGAGGCACTGCAGTATAAGGGATCCTTACAGCTGTCAAGCGATACACAGGAGAACATAGCACTGTTTCTAGAGCAAAAGATGAGGTCAAAGAGCTGCAGAGTGGGACAGTTGATGACTTAATCAATGCGCACAGTAGCTAAATTGAGATGTCACCAAATAACCACGTACAGCAGATTTATGAAAACAAGTATTCTCCTATAGAAACGTCCCTTTCTGCGCTTCAAGATGGCTTGGATCATTAAATGTGCGACAAAGCCTCCAGCGTGTCCCTTTGGACACAGCTACGCAGGCCAGCACACCCTCCCCGCAGGCGCAGCGCCTGGGCTGCGAGGCCGACGGCACCCCAAGCCGCGCAGCTGTGCCATAATGCCCGTGTGCTTTTGTTCACACCACCTCCCTCACGGCCCAGGCCCATCGGCAGATGCCATAGGGATATGAAACCGTTCGGTAGATGGTGGTAAAATATCCCGCCGAAACGTAATTTCCCTTTCTACAACAAAATTAGGAAAAGAGAAATTCTTTGTTTCCTACGCCAGACAAAAAAAGAAAGATGGGCCTTGCCAGGGCGTTGGCAGGGCCCCGGCTGGCCCGCTGGCACCCTCACAGGCAGTGGGGGCCGGAGCTGAGTGGAGATGGCGGCCACTCAGGCCTCACAGCAGCGACCCGGCGGCCGGCGAGCGGGGCCTGGCGGCGCGGCCCGGCTCACTCGGCGCATGGAACCGCCGGGGGAGGGCGGCGAGATGGCGGCGGCGCTGCGGGCCGCTAAGCGGGCGCTGCGGGGGGAGCTACGGCAGCGGCTGCGGGCGCTGGACGCGGCGGAGAAGCAGCGCCAGTCCCGCCTGTTGAGTCGCAAGGTGGGTGCGGACCGCGGCCCTGCTGCCGCACGGCGGCTTCCAGAAAGAGCGGGCCCGGGGCGGGGGGAAGCCCGCCGGGGACTTTCCAGGCCCCGCTGGAGCCCGAAGCGGTGACTCAGGGGATGCGCCGGCTCCTGGGCCGCTGCCCCGGCCTTCCAGGTCCTGTGCGCCGAGGGGGGGAGGGGGTGAGCTCCGCCTCGGCCCCTGCCTCCCCCCCATCGCTCCTAGTTAACGTCGGGGAGCGGGGCTGGTGGCTTTGGTGCGTGCAGTGACTGCAGTGAGCAGTGACCGCCATCATCAAGTTAGAGCACGGGGCGGTTGTGAAACTGGAAGCAAACTGTCGTAAACCCCAAAACAGCGGGCTTTCTCATGGGTTCATGGTGGGTGTTGATCTGAAATGTTTCACATCGGGCTAGCTTTATGGCCAGCTCCTAGCAATACGTACAAAAATCTAGCAACTGTCTCGATTTGGTCTCTTACTTAACTGGCTGTCATTTCCCTTTGTATCTTTCAGTGGTATTTCTTCCATGCAATTTTATTTCTAATATAATCTTTATCCTTTAAAAGATATCAAGCGGGGTTTACCTAACTGGTATCCTAGCACAGCATGATATCAGTGTGTGCTTTTGAAATGTCCTGTTTGTGTTTGGATTACAAAGATTTTATGTAGATGTATTTTATCATTTTAATAAACACAATAAAATTTTATTTTGCAGTCACTGCATGTCACAGAGCACAGTCCTTGTTTTTGTAGCATCATCAGGTACTTCTAGATGATCTACTTTTCTATTGTTATTTTCATGCCAGAGGATCTCAAATCATTTTATGGACTTCACTTAATACTAATGTGTAGCCACTTCATGAGTGGGATGTGGCAGCACAGAAACTTCAGGTCATAGCAAGTTTCACTGGAACTCACCTAAGTTTTTTTTCATTGGGAATGCTTTTTAAAAAAAAAAATTGTGATGCCCTACTATCATGGTAGTGCATTTTAGTAATCACACATCCTAGACTTAATTCTCTCAATTTTTAGAAAATACTGGCATGCATCCTCTTCAAAAATGCAGAGTCCTCTGCCAACTTTATATGCACCTAGCCCATGTAGTACTGAATTTTTAGGAGCCCTCAGCTTTTGTCTAACTGCAGCTGATAAACTCAGCAACAGAGCACGCATTTCTGCGAGCGAGAGCACACTAAAAGATCCAGCTTTTGTTTTGCTTAAAATAAGGCATCAAGAAATATGACATACAAATTGATGTTTATCTTGCCATTTTAGTAATTTGACACAAACTGAAAATCCTGAGCTTGCTTGAGACCCAGTGGCATTGCGCAAGTGGCAGAAAGTAGAGTCAGCTTCCCTACAGGAGAGTAATATAGCAGACATATATATATATAGCAGAAATTTTTGAAAATGCTGAGAAAATATTTGGAACAATACAAGGCCAAAAATGTAGCTTTATAACGTATATCAGTGCTTGCAGCTAATAAACATGAGTAGGTTATTTTATAACACCTGAACAATATTTTTAGTCGTAAAATCTCATCTCAAAAGGATCTTTAAATTCAAAGTGAAATTGCTTCACAGGCTGACCTAGCCACTAGTATTTAATTAGCTTCTGGAAGATTATTCTTTTTTACCATTTATGTTCATGATTGAAGTGATGCTGTTTGCATGCTCTGATTCTGCAAAAATAGCCATCAGCTGGTGAACAAAGGGCAGATAATATTTGGTAAGCATGGAAACTTTTTCACTCTTCTCAGAAACTGCTCCGAGTCACAGTAGCTTCACCTTCACAGTTCTGAAAACATCCGAAATTGTGTCTTCCTGCTAGCATGTGGTTTTATATCTTCAACCTCATTTTTTTCTATACAGCATAATCAATGTGTTACTGGACATGTTGAGGCAGATTGGACTTGTGTGGTGCCCACAGCACACAGCACCACTTTGAAAGAGGGGAGTTTTTTGTCTCGGTTTCTCTCTTCTCCAAACCCATGAGAAGATTCAGCTCTGGAGGCCCTCAACAATATGAATCACAGGCATTTTCTGGAGTCTGCAATTTGGCTAAATAGTCTGTTCTTTTGAACAAAAGCTACCATGGCAATTCTGTTGTTTAAGAGGTTAATCACTTAGTTGGAAAAATCATGTGTAAGGTTGGGCACATCGCAAAAGGAAGTAAAATATGGTTTTGAACTGTTAAGATGTTTCTATGGCCAAGCAACACATTACTGTAATGTGGTCCAGAGTGTGGGGGTTTTTTTTTTGCCTTACAAAAATATATCTTGTCTTCTGAGTATTTCACCTAGGCTTTTAACTGGTGTGCTGGGAAGAAAGAAAAAGAAGGAGTGAGAACCATATCTCAACTCAGATAGGGGCACTTATCTCTCAAAACAGGGCCAGGGCAAAGGCTAAAGCTCAGAAGAGCAAGTTACCCTGCAGTTATGCAAACACAGAGCAGGGGATTTGGTGCTCTTGGTTCTGTAGATAAGCACAATTTCTCAATTTTCTGATATTTTTGACAGATTTTTGCAAGTGTGTAGAATAAGAATAAATCACATTTAAATGAGAAGGGACACATTTGTATTTGTTTTGTCCAGATGCAAGTAACAAAACATGTAAGGTACTAGAGAACGAGAAGACAAGCTTTTAAAAACCTCTCAAATTTTAATGTGGCATTCAATCTGGAATGGGGCAGAGACATAGTGAGGTATGAATCTGGTAACACTTTTTCACCATGTAAGCATTTTTTACTTTCCTTCCTATATTCAGTCTTTTATAAGCCCAGCACAGAGAACCTCATGAAAATCAAAAAATGGCAAGGCCACCTTTCCTTCAAGCTCTGAAAAATGTGCAGTAATAAGATCACCTATTAGAAGCAGGTGATGTTTGAAGTCATATATCTAAGCTTGCTGTAGGGAAGGCGTTCCAGGTTAAAAAAAGAAAGAGGGGCCTGGTCTTGGAAGACTTTGTTCTCTGCAGTCATCTGCTCTGCTGCTAATTTTCTTTTGAGTTATTATCATTGATGCGCTTCTCATTCTACCTAGGCCTGGATGAGAGATGCAGCATGTAAAAAGAATGGAAGAAAAGGAATGCAAAAACCTCATGTCTTGCATAAGCTGGCAGTTCTGACCTGCAGTATCTTTCTCCACTGATGTTGTGCATTTGAGGATGTCTGCCCTGTATGGCACAAATACTTAAAGGATCAGGAGATTGTCTCCAAAATTGTTTTTTGCTGGCCCAAACTTGTGTTACAATGTTTTGTTCACTGGGTGCAAAAATTTGCCTGTTTTGATTTTGCTGATGGTTGAAATGTTGGAGTAGGAAACAAAGTCAGTTTATTCTCTTTATGATGTGTGGTAGTTTGTATCTTTACCCTTTTCGATGGATATTTTGCTCCAGTGGTATGCTTAATTAAAATAAAGTAAGTCGGTCTTTTCGTAAACTTTTCATGAACTGATCACATCAATTTCCCATGTAGGTGATTTCCCATTCCAAGTACCAAGAATCCAAAAGAATTGCAATCTTTCTGAGCATGCCAGATGAAATCCAGACAGAAGAAATCATTAAGGACATTTTTAAGCAAGGCAAAGAATGTTTCATCCCACGTTACAAGCCTCACAGCAATCAAATGGACATGCTGAAGTTATCATCAGCTGAAGACATTTCTTCACTTACTTTGACATCCTGGAATATTCTTCAGCCTAGTGATGATGACAATGTAAGAGAGGAGGCTCTTACCAGCGGTGAGTATTTTCTTCCTATATTGTGAAGTTGTTGAGCAGGAGTAGCTTTGACACCAGCAGGAAATAATCTGATAGCAAGAGTGAAATGAAATGTTACACTTTGGTTTTATATGTTGTAGAGGTGCTTAAGTCAATGTAAGCAGATGCTCCTTTCTCTTGCCTGTTTTTCTCTACCCTGTGCCACCCCTGTGATGTGCCAGCAGGGCAGGAACAAGACTGCACAGTTGATCCAGCTGAAGGAAACTCAGCCCTCCAGATAAATCAGCTTCTTGGTCCAGTTCATGGACATCCTCAATACAGTCTTGGCAAGCATAATGGAGGCTCCTGAAGGAGATGGGCTTGCTGGGAGTGGCTTGGGCTACCGTTGAAAGTCACGGGGTATTCACAGTTTTAGGATGCACTCTGAGAACTTGAGTTTCCACTGCCTGAAAGGTAGGGAACTTTCCAGGAGATGCCTGTAGGCTGACATGAGAATTTTCTGAAATCTTTGATCCTGCAAATTGTATTGCATGGATGAATCGCAGTGGTGATATCCAGCCTGCCCATGCAGAACAGTTCTCTGAATTGAGACCTTAGACTGAAAAGAAAAGGACTTTCTTGTAGGCTTGGATGAATATAAGTCTTTTCCATCATTATTCCATCACATTTTTATTTTGATCTTATAATGCCTGGATTCTTCATAGGGTTGAAAAGTTAAAAGTTCATTCACATCTAGCTAGTGGCATGTGTGTTTTGGTCCCAAAATAACCTCTCTCTTTCTTGATGTAAAATTACCCAACTTGTACAAACTTGTAAACAAAGTTACTTTTTCTGTGTCTGCATTCATTATTTGCATTGTTTTTGTAAACACATTAATATCTTCCTGAAACACCTGCAGAAATGTTTAATGTTATTAATGGAAAACTCATGCTGAACTCATGCTTGAAACCTCAGCCTGGGAAAATTTTCTCTAGGTGGAAATTCACCATGCAGCCAGCTTTCACACCTCACAGACTTACCATCTTCTCAATGCTCCACAAAGGAACATAACATTTATACGGCTCTGTTTGGTTGAACTTGGGTTGTATTTGCTTTGGGATGCCAATGTACTTTCCCAGAACACTTCACTGTGTTTGTTTCTCTTTTATTTTCAATCTCTACCTCTTTCCTAATTCAGAATCCTTTCTGTGTCCACATTTTAGCTAGCGAGGGATTTCACTGCTTCATACAACCATCTTCTTTACATTTAATATTTAGCACTGTTACTTGTTTTCCTAATTTTTGTAAAGAAATTGTCTATATCGGTGGGATTTAGGGGCTTTTGAAGTTAACCCTTAAAATTCCCAGGGTTCTGTTGACTGAGCTTAGTTCAGGCCTTTGGGACAAGCTTCTGTACTACTGATGAGCTGCTGTTAATTGAATTTAACAAGTCTGCTGCAGAGATCACAGAGTAAGCACACAACAATTTTAGGTATGATGGGAGCAAGGACTACCTGGTGTAGAGTGCACTGGGATATACTGGTTGGGGATGGCCCAGGTGCCAGGTGGTGAAGATGGGGGAAGGCAGGAGCAACCTTTGGTACCTGGCTAGTTCTGGAGCTGCTCTTTGGTTCTGTGCACCAGGGTATGTTTATGGGCAGAGAACAATGGCAAGAGAGCTACTGCAGTCTACAGAGAGATGCCAAGAGAGCTACAACCGGCAGTTGTAACAACTGGTGTATGTCCATGTCAGAGTTCTCCAGCCTGAAGCTTGATTTCAGTCTGTTTGTACTCGGGAATAATTTGGTTTGGATTGGAAGTCAGACCTTGCTCCTTTATCCTTGGACAGTTTTTGTAGATTAGAGAGTTAAGTTTAGGTTTTTTCCACTATTGCGTAATCAGACCTCTCCCTGCCCAATTTGTCCACACAGAAACACACGCTGCACCTCAGTGCAAATAGCAAATTCCTTTTGCTATATTTTTTTGTGTCAGTTATTATATTTTTTGAACTTTGGTACATTTGCAGGAATGCAAATTGCCTTGCTACTACATCTATCCTCCATTGTTGGAATTATGCATGGATGAAACATTTATCTCTGTGATGTTATCAAATACTGTGGTGATCTGAGGCATTTACGTTGTTATAAGGAGATAACATGTTGTTATATTAGTAATGTTCCCATTGCTGACATAAGTTGCTGTGTAATTTCCAGGAAATACCCTGCAGGTACATAAATAAGTCATGTCACTTCTGACTGTATTCATTTTGCATGACAAAAAACTTAAATTCACACTGTCCTTAAAACTCCAGGCATGGTTATTGTGAAAAATAGCTCAAATATAAGACTAGGTATAATTTTTGCATGGAGTTTCCCAGTCTTTGGTAGTACTCACAAGCTACGTTGAGTAGACATGAGCCCCTCCTTTTGGAGATGGTCCTTTTTCTGTTGGATCAGGGTTTACCCATTTTCATCTTGGCAGTACACTACATTACACCTTGTTGGCATAAACAAAGATCACTGCAGTTTTGGTAGTAGAAAGTCTGTCATCTTCTCTACTGTGCATGGGTGACAGTAATTGTTGCATGAAAAGTTGATTTCTTTAGGCTAAATGGACACAGTAACAGAAAGAACAAAGGTGGAAGAAGTTCAGATACTTTGGAGTAGGGGTGTGTGTAGGTGCATGACTTGGTTTATAGCTATACCTGCTGAAAGATTTGGACAACTTTTGGAGCAAGCCAGTGGTACATTTTCTTAATAGGTACCAATTCCCATTTGTATCCTTGCCCATCAGAAGTATAAAGGTGCACCGGTATCGAGTTTTGCGCAAGGTAATACCTTTGGTGAAAGTTCAGGTGGGTTGCAGTAGTTGTTTACAGGAATGTAGATACCTTGCACAACTTTGGAAGGAGTAAATCAGATAAAACCATGCTCCCTGTTTGCTTTTTATCACGACTCCTACAGAAATTTAAAGGACACTTCCCCAGCAGCTCTAATTTCAATGTGGTTTAGGGAGGCGGTGTGATTCAGCGGGCTGGACATGGGTTTCCTCATTTGTAATGTTATTTATTATTACTTAAACCTGCTCTGAGAACTATGGGTGAAAAGCTAAGTTATTCCTCAGAAAAAGAGATTATTCTTACTGGGACTCAAAAAAAATTGACTGGGTTGAGTATCTCCATATGGTAAAATTCTTGGAGGTGGCTTCTTTGAAGGGAGGCAGGTGGCCAACCTTGGACTGAGGGATCTCAGCTGGAAGTCTTGGACCTGAGCAAATATGCTTAAATGTTCATAACTGAACTGAACTTCTGCCTAGCAGTTGAAGGTGTACAAAAATTTATAGACAACTTTTAAAATGTTCACCTGGGTGATGGGGGGAGGAGTTTTGGCCTAGATTTTTTTCTTTGGCCGAAAAATGAAGAGTTATTAGAAATTGTGGCTCTGAATCTGCTTACTGTAGTGGGTTGTGTGGTGCTCTCCTACGAAATCCAAGAAATGGGATTATGTGTACAAACTTAATTCAGCCTCTTTATCTGTGTAAATTCTTTAGGTACATTATTACATAGTCCTTGCCTGTCAGATCTGGGTTCATTCAAAGATGAACCCAGATGCAATGATCTGGGCTCTTTCAAAGATGCAAAAGATGAACACTGCTTGCTGTTAATGAATGCCGCTAATGAGTATTGTGCTCAGTCATTTGTTTTCTCCCTGTTGTTCAAGTTAGAGCTGCAGGCCTTTTTTACTCGGCATTATTCAAACCCTGGTGTGGAGACAGAGATCTTCGTTTCTGTGTGGGCTCTTCATCCCTACAACATTCAATGACTTAAAGATATTAACTGATATTTGCTGGTGGAGGAGCAGCAGAGGCTCAGGATCCTGGTTCCAGCCTGGGCCGTGCAGAGGAGCTGCCCCAGTGAACACAGACTCTTTTGCTTGCTTTTCCAAACATAGAATCATAGAATCATAGAATCATAGAATGCT
>VYZW01062051.1:311-11128 GCA_013401315.1 Balaeniceps rex | reverse complement strand
ATAGAGCTAAAGGTTTTCAGAAAGAGAAGTAAGAAACGATACATGAAAAACCAGCATATTCCTGTAATCTTGAAAACAAATCACACCATCTTTTATGAATCTTTCCATAAGAAACAAAAAATCATCCTGAAAAATACATATGGATGTTTTCACTATGAAAAACTAAATTCTGGCAGGTTTCTAAACAAGTGAAACCAGCAAATTCTCATTTTACTCCTAGTGGGCAATGACCTGCAACCACAACTCCTGGTCACTACAACACACACTAAATAAATAACAAAGGGAGTGTCAATTAACCTTATTTCCCCACAATAAGCAGGAGTATTCCGTAGCTCTATCTTTGTGCTTCAGCACATATGCTAAATAAGGGGAAAATCTTTGGTTTTACAACATACCACTTTGAAAGCAAGCTTAGACAGTGTTTGAGTCTGAATGAATTCTATTAAGAGGGCAATATTCTATTAGGAGGTCTGAGTGTTTCACAGGGAGCGGGAGAAACAGTTAAGAGGGTATTAGAACAATGTAAAAGAATTTGCATGATCAGGCAGACCCACTGGAGCTGAAAAAAACATGGAAACAGAATAAGCTTAAGGCCCTCATTCTCAACAGTGCTCCAGGAAAGCAATTTGTGGGGACAACCCCATTTGTTTCTCCTGGACATTGCAACTTATTGCTCATTACTTTTTTATTAGAATGTGTACCCTGATTTGAGTGGAATAATTAAAAAAAAAAGAAAAACACAAATGTATTTTATAACCATACCTTTACTATTTAGGATATATATGAAGTTCTTTAGAATTTTTTGTTGGGCTCAAATTTGATTAACAGTTCATAAAGATATACAGTTCTTACTTTTTGAAGCCTAATTCTGTTGTCTGGGGGGCGGGTGAGGGGGACGGAAAGAAAGAGAAAAACCCGTGGAAACATACAGCCTTGGGTGAAGGATAAAGTTAGGGAAACCAATGATTCAACAGGAAGATAATCAGCGCAGAACATGTGAGTTGCTTCAGATTGTACAGGGATACTGAAAGGGCGCTAGGGTAGTAAGAAGCAGAAGAGATCAGAAATTGGAAAAAGTCATGTAATGCTAAGCATAGTAATGTCTAAATTGGAAAGCAATATATCAAGGCCAGCATTGCACAGAGAAGCAAAAGACTTAAAGAATTATGAAGGCTGAAGAGACCTCATAGGAAGCCCCATGTAGTACGATAACACTACGTCTGTGGCTCTACGTGCCTTCCCACTATCCTCCTTCCTTTCTCTCCTCCCCTGGCTCTTCCCTTGCCATCTGTAATATATTTGCTCCCTTCCCACTGGAAGAAGCTTCATTCAAGATGGTCAGTGTTTTAATTTGTACTCGGATGACCAGTGCAATCCACTGTGGCACTCACCTGCAGTCTGAATGGGATGCATTGCTACTGCAATGGGTTAATGACAGCTTTACGGAGCCATTCATTGATATAAAAGACAGAAGTGTTTATAGCTGCTAGTTCTCCCAACCAGCTGTTTCAACAGGTTGCTGGAGACCTCTAAAACTTTCCTTCCAGTCTTCCCATTTTTAACCAAAATCCACTGGGCTTTTCCTATTCTTCATCCAGGTCATTTCCACCATGAACAGGCCTAGAAAATTTTGGAATCTACAATATATTGCATTTCAAAGCCACCTCCCTATAGGCAGACACCACAGAAGTTTATTTTATACAGGCAGATAAACAATTTTTTTTTTTTCCCTTCAATATTGTAGAGTCTTCTTGGTACTTCCTGCATCCTTGCATCATTGTGGGATGGGAAAGAAGAACAGGAACAGTAGGCAAAAGAAAGCTACGGGTGAAGTATCTCAACATTAAATCCAATTTCTTACAATGAAGGTATGTACAGGACAGCAGCTTAATAAATCACCAACCAGTCAGTGAGTGAGCAAGCATGTCCTTGCATACTTGGCCACACAGAGTTTTTTCCCAGGAGCTAAGGAATGGCAGGGATGACAAGCATGATGACACGAAAGCCTGAATGAGCTACTGTTGGGAATTTTATTTTAAATGTGATAATAAGTAACCACTATGATCTCCCAAATGAGATGTTCCAAAGAGTTCATTGAGAAGGAAAAAAAGCAAAACCAAAACAAACAAAAAAACCCCCCACTGAGCTATCTTTAAAAAGTTATATCTGCCCAGCCTGGATAAAATGTGGAAAGGGCCCATCATCGATATGGGAATTGAATTATTTGTTTTGTTTGAGCTTTACTGAAGAAAATGGAATCTAACACTTCTTTCTATCTACCAGGCGATCTGTTGGTACAGGAAGAGCAGAGTCAAACTACTGGCTTTGCTGACAAAATGTTCTGTGTATTAGTAGCAAGGAAGAAAAAAACTAATATCATGCCAACAAATGTTCTGACTTGAAATCACCAGTCACAGAAAAGACTATCTTGGAATACTAATTACCCAACAGAAGAACAGAGATTGTCCTATTAAATACAGCGCTATATACTGAACAAACGTGAACAGAGCTAATTTAGGACTATGCCAAAGGAGCAGACAAGCAAAATCCCTCAGGCACTGTTGAAGATTAACGTGGTCAGCAGAGTCAGAAAATGTCCTGAACAGAAACGAAATGGAAGAGAAGGAGAAATAGATAAGTTATTAAAGAACACTGATGAGGAACGCGTTGTCCTGGACCATAAGGAAAAACCCTGTTAAGCTTCACTTGTAATGAGAATGTGTTTAATCACTTATACAGATATATAATCACCACCTATTCCAGAACACTGGCTAGAGAAAAACATGCTGGAAGCAGGCCAGATACTGAAGCTCCTGGAAAGCACTAAATAGCTTTTATTGCACACACAATATAAATATTAAATAAAGAACAGAGCAAGTCAGACACCATTTACAGAATTTCCTTTTGAAATTCATTTTGTACATGGATTTCAAGGGTTTTACGAAAATTGTTTAATTTCAATGTGAATTCAAAAATAATTAATATACACAGTGTACATAGAAAAAGATTGATTACTGTAGGAACTTCACTTTACAAAACTAGCTCCAGGGAACTCCACCATCTACAATCACACTGCTGTAGTACCCTGATGTTCCATTTTTCACATATACTACATGATCCACACTGGATGCTTGAAAATCCAGAATACAACCCTGTCAAAGATGACCAGTTCTTGATTGCAGTAGCTTAACTCCTTAGGAGAGGGACCTCAAACCCCTTTCTTATAAACGCAGGTCAAGGAAATAAAGAATTTCAAGGGTAAATCCCTACTAAAACTGCCCTCCTCCCAAACTTGTGTTTTCTTTTCAATTATATTGATTCTATGATATTCTGTGGTATATTTTATATATATTGTATGATATATTAGCCAGAAGAAACACTTAATGAAGTCTATCTTCCCCATATTCACTTATTTGGATGATTATATTTATTAAAAATATTCTGACTAGGAATTAATATTGAAAAGCCCACTAGCTCTTCCAAAGAGCTCCTTGCAAAGGGTTTAATGGTCACGACCTTCAGCACAGTCAAGCTTATCAGCAACCTGAATGGCAGGACCCTAACAGGGGACTGATAAAACAGGCTTTCATTTTGCAGAGGGCTTTAAGGGAGGGAACTGCCCATTCTGACACTGGATTACCATGGTGTCACTTTAAAAAAAAAAAGTTTAAGACTACAAACCTAAATTACAGAAACTCAATAGTTCATACTTTTTATACAGGAGAGATGTGAATTAAGGTTAGCAAAGTGGTAGTGCCACTGGAAGAGCAAAAATAACCAAAGTTTTAAAAATATAAAATAAAAAAAAGCAAATCCTCCCAAAACCCCGACTCTCCAGCCAGCTTCCATAAGTTCTTTCAGTATCAATTGATGATACTCTGGGATGAGCAAGCACAGTTAGGAAACACCTACTATACAATAAACTTGTTTAATACACCTGCTCAGCCCTTGGCTTGCAGCTCAGGGTAACACCACAATTCACATTACCCCAATTCCACAAGGCAACTGATTTAAACAAATCTTCTACCACTGATGGAACAATTAATGAGGGCAGACTTGGCTGGGTATATAGTTAAATTTAAGTTATCAGAGAAAAAAGAACTTCCCCCTTAATAAAAAGTTTTATATTTTACTAACAGACCATATTAGTATTACTTTAGGATAAACAGCTATACAAGAACCATGTTACCAGGGCATGTAGCATACAGAAACAGTAGGATTTGTACATGTTATAACTACCAACTTGTATCAGAGATTAACCAATGCTTTCTTCATCCACTTTCCTTTAACCCACAAACTTCATCTAAAAACATTCTAGATAAAATACTGAGGTATGTAGTATGGTTTTAGACATATTTATATTAACTTTTTTCCTCAAATTAACCTTCTGACCAAGCAGAAAAAATGTTTGTAATTCATTCTTATATATATACACACACACATGCACAAATATGCATATATACATACATGAAATGTCTATAAAATGTCTTTGACAACAAATGTAGTGCCAAGCATAAGAGGAGACCTCAGGGCACAAGCAAATTCCTGCAGAAAGTCAAGATCCTTTTATTTTTTCCATAAAGGTCTGAATGCCAGTCTAACAGCACTGCATCAAAGAAACTCTTGTCATTTAGTTCTTTTATCTCTCAGAAAGGTAGGAGATGTCCTTGGGCCTGGAGCAGGTCTGACCCTGCTGCAAACACACAACAGAGCAGGGCCCATGAAGCAGCCGTTCCCCCCGTCGAGGCAGAGCCCCAGCTCCCATGGTGTGACTGTGGCCAGTTGCCAGCCTTGGTGGTGGAAGTGAGCACACACAGGTGAATAGCTTTCTGGCACAGAGACTCTCATCAAAATAAATGTTCCTGGTTCTTCTCTAGGGGCTAAAAGAACTTTACTCCAAGCACAGCTCTAGGTCTACAAAGCTCACATATATACATCCATTTTAAAAATAAAGGTGGTTAAAAAATTCATCAACAAGGCTCAGGTATGCCATTTTCAGGATTTCTTAATTTCTTAAACTGGTCCATTTTTAGCATCTATGTAACAAACTGATTTTTTAATCTTTGGAATTTGAATAAAGCAATACTCTGCCATCCCAACTAACATCTGAGACCTCAGAGTAATATATTTGATGTCATTCAGGAAAAAAAAAATATAAATCCACCAGATATGACATTCCTGATGTTAACATTAAACCAGAAAAAAATGCTGTAACTTGACAAACCAAATGAAAACTAAAGCATCTCCCTCCAAGGCAGTTAACGAAAAGGCAAAAGTCCCCTGCAATTGACCTTAACGAAGTTGCAGTGCTGGTGTATTAAAACAGACAAATCTATCTGAATAGACTTCCATGGTCCAGAGTTACATGTGCAAAAGTCATGAAAATGAGAGTTATTCCCACAATTGTTTAACATGGTTCAGTGACTTCCTCACACCAAGGGTATCTTTTCCTCTCCTTCAGCTAGTGCTATATCAACTGTACACACACATGTATATATGAGCAATGATAAGCAATTATGTAAACTTTACAGTGAAGATTATTAAATGAGAATTGCGACTTCAGCAAAGTAATATTGCTTTGCTAATTAACAGTACAAAAGGATTAGAGATTCCTTCTGAAGGGAATGCTGAGAAATTAAGCACATGCTGTTGTCATTGTAGTATTTAATACTGCTGTTGGTCTTAACCAAGGACATGTAAGTTTATTTCACCTATGTTAATTATTATGAAGCTAAAAAAGAAAAATCAACCTGAGATCCTGCCCTTATGCAAGATAGCCTGTATTATAAATAGGACACTTATGCCAGCCTAGATATTTTATGGCGCTTTTCTAACGCCAATTATCTATAACAAAACTAGTTTGAGAAAATATCATGATCAAGGGCACTGGACTGTCCCTGAATGACAAGAAATTGTGACAAATTTCACAAATTATGAAATTTTAGTGTACATATTTACTGCAGAGCTCTGTATAATAAGGGCTAGAGCTTTTCTCCTCTAATTCCCTTCCATCCATAAATACAACCCTTTCACCCAAACTTAATAATGCTTTAAACCCTAATAACAGCTTGGCTGGGATTTTCACTAAAACTATAGGATATTTGCAAGTCAACAAGTTGAGTGAAAACGAGGACCAAGAATAAACATTTCTACCCTGATGCCTCCCAAACACTGTCAGTTTAGCACCTCAAGCATGAACCTGGGCTGACTGCTCAGACCTTGTCCACATTAACCTACATAGCACTCATGTTTGCTCTGTCATAAAACCAGAAAAATGTCCTGAAAAATTTCAAAAAATGTTTACCCCACAATCCACAGAAGCTGCAGTCCAAGAGTCAGGGCTCTCTGAACATCACACCCTGGGCCACCATAGCCAAAACTCTAATAAATAGCATTCTCCACAGGTCAATACAGATGCATTTTCCCATAAAGCCCCCCAATGCAAACTTTTTTCTTTTATGAAGATGTGTTCCAAAACAGAGTAAAAAGGCACATGTTGGTTATACTCAGAAGGTACTATTTCCACTGAAGACATTAATAAATACATTTTACTTCTAGACAGTCTTTTCTAAGAGGTACACACATCTCCTCCCCAAATCACAATATCCGCTTAATATTTCACCTTCGCATTTTACATTCACACTGACACAGACTTAAAAGAATCTGAAAGTCACAAAAACCTACAGCTTCCAACATCCCAGAACAAAACAAGCTCTTGGATACCTCAGTATATTAAGGCTAAGAAAAGGCAGCAACAAAACATAAAGCATCTCATGCGCTTGCCAGTCAACGTAGCATTAACGTTGTGTATTTATTCACATACAGGAACTGTGGAGATGGGAAAAGGCTATTTGCTAATCCCAATTAGGCCAGTGTGAACCTAACAGCACAGATATTTGTGATTTACATCAATGCAAGCACTATCAATAAGTGATAGAGCGATTTATTATTGGGACACTCACATCATTCCCCAAATATCAACTAATAAAAGTATATGTATTCATGAGGCTTCCATTAGTGATGTTTCACTGTACTTTGTATGAATTAGATGAAAAGCCTCTCCTTCAAACCTTTTCTGAGTAAATGCTCTCTTTCCCTCCATCACAAGAAGTAATAGATGGGGGAAAAAAAAAAAAGAGACAAAGTTTCCAGAGACCAAGTTTGCAAGTACAAAAAAAACCCCAAACCCCAACAAAAACCCCCACACCTCACTGGACTATTCTTGTATTTCCTCTGCAGCGTCTCTTGTACACTCAATTTCAAGTGGTTATAAACTAGATAAATCCAAACAAAACAAACAAACAAACTACCCAAACCCTACATGTTTATTTCAAAGATCTATATAGAAGTGTCTTTTTTCTCACCACTATTGGAGCTGGCAACGTTAATAATACTTTATGCTCATGTTTGCTTTGGTGTCCCGTCCCCCCAGCACACACAAACACACTCCCCACCCCTGGGAGCAGTCAGCTTGTTTTGGCAATTCAGTGATATGTGGATAGGTTTCTAGAATCTTGAGCCTGCTGACTACAAACTAGAAAAATTGATTACTTTGATTACAATAGGTGCATTTGCATGAATTAATTTTTGATTGTAGCGACAACTGTTAAGTCAGGATCCACAAAGCAGAGCAAAGTAATGGATTAGTCACCGCAGCTTCAATTAATGGTTTTGGTTCCCAGTGGCAAATCAATGCCTATCAACTCTGACTTTCTTGTCAAAAACAGGCAGGCAACAACACCATCTATAGCACTTAATTTACAGATCTTGTAAAATCTTGGAAGCAAGAATTGACAGAAACATCTGATTTTACCTCAGGACAACATATAAATTATACTCTGCTCTTCTGCTCCATCTTGAAAGGCTCTGGCTAGAAGGGTAGAATAATTCAGTATTGCTGAGTGCAGAAATAAGCTCTGGGTAATCACTATCTTAAATTATGTTTACGAGCTCTAAAATAAATACATCAGCTTCCTCTTTGATTTGGACTAATGTCTGCTAAACAATTTTAGTCCAGTAAAATTAGGATACACATGGCCTAAAAGAAAGGTTTGAAAGAAAGAAACTGGGGGCTGGAGAAAGCATTGCATATGGAACCTGCAGTGATCGTCACCTGTTTTAAAGTGCTTCTCAAGTAAAAAGCACCAGAAAACAAGAAGAAATAAGGCACAAACTCACACATCACATTTTATTTCCACGTTAAGAACAGAAGAGCAGAAATATAACAGAGGATAGAGGAAGCTTTAGGGAAAACATATTAAGTTCTAGATATGGTATCATATAATGTAATTGAGCAACTTGTTCATTGGCAATAGTACTTGGAGTGAGTCATCTTACTACAGCATACTTCTGCATAACAACTCATTCGTGTACAGTAACAGAACGGTCCATGAACCAGAAAATTATGAAGGACTGTTTTTTCTTTGGCAGTTGCTTAAGTTACCTGTAAAAACATCCAAAGACCTCACATAAATTTTGTGGAAAGCAAGAGGAATGGAGCTCAACACTAAAGAGCAGTCAGTGAACGCACTGAAGAGCACACCTCAGAATTCTGGAGCTTCCCCAAATGGGAAAGTGCAGCAAACTGCACAGTTTCTAGTGCTGCAGCTCTCAGTCTAAACATGCTTCAAATATACTTGACACAAATTTCTTATTACACCAACGCCACAGAAAACCACCTCAGCTCTCATATGCATTTAACATAAGCATCTCCTCTCTGACTGATGCAAGTGGCCAGCGCAACCTTCTCCTTAAACCAAACTAATGCACAGTGGCTTCCCGGGTTTTTCCTCTTAACCACAAAAGAAACAGGACACGGAACTGCCCTGCAGTCAGGATAAGGCAGAAAAAGGAAGAACTATGGGAGCAAGGTCACGTTTTAAATTATTATTTTTAACCCAACAATGTACAATTCCTAATAGGTTCCAACAAACAATAAAAGCATTCTTTATCCAAATAAAGCCAGAAATAATATTGCTAAGAAAGAACTGCTGAGCTAAATCTGCAAAGCTAAATAGGAGGAAATATCAGGCCCCCTCTGGTCCTAAGGTAAGACAACAACAAAATTTGATTTGCTTTGAAAAGGACTAACTCAAATCCAGGAATTTAAATTTTAAGGAGTTCATATCTACAGTCTCTAAGAAGTCCTCAAAATGAGTGAGTTTATAGTGATAAACTTGGGGCACTAGTTCTGCAACAATGAAAAATAAAGTGCAGTGACTATAAAGGATTTTTTTTTTTAGCTCTGCTAAAGCCATTTATATCCCATTTTCATAAGTGAAGTGTCAGCAGAGTTGTTCTGGTAGAAAAATATGCCATTTTTGCCACATCGGTACCTTTCTATTTGTATGAAATCCCTACTGAACATAATGGGATACTTGCCTAAAAAAACACATGGGAAAAATCAAACTTTTCTTGTTGTCCTGGTGGTCAAATTTGTCTTTTCTTAGGAATATTTTTTTTTTCCTATTCTCTCCTGGTTAGCAGCAGTAGTGTAGCAGCTTTGCTTTTCTCCATCTTTCCACTTCAACCTTTATAATCTCTTGGATCCTTCACACAACCAAGCTTTTTTCCTATTTTCATAACAACAGTAGAGATGTGCCTTAGGTAGTCATCACTTCCAGGTTGAAAGTTTACCAGCACAGAAATGCTTGAGCTGGCAACAACAAGCAACATCTATAATTAGATATACACTTCTGCAGCCTTTTGCAATGGAGAAGATGTGACTTCATGAGATCACAGTGAATCCTGCATAACTAGACCTTGGCTCAGAAGCAATCCTTGGAGGTGTATGTGGCCATCACAAACGGCAGACAGCCATATCAGAATGCAGGTCCACTGAAATACAGCACACAATGTTTTTATGGTGTGGTCTCACTCCAGAGCAATTTCTTTTTTCTTCTTTTTTTGTCTTTTTTTTTTTTCCCAATTTCCAATGGCCCATAGACAGTAAGAGTGATGCATTGCTGATCCAACAAAATAACAAGTCCTGAATTAGAAAAGTTCTTTTCATTGCTCAGTCCCTCCCTTAGACTTGGCTTAAAGCATTCATGTAACAGTATGTTTTAACTCCAAAGTACAAAGAGGAACAAACCCTATTGTGTCTGGGGCTTTTTTTGTTTTGCTTAAACTAGCCAAAATAACCTTACTCCAACAGACAGACAAGACCATCTCATCACCTACTCTACAGTGACAGACAAGAATACAGACAGCACAGAGCCCTGTAGGATGGTGTTTGTTGACCTTGCAAAATCCATACAAAATTTCTTGACTAATCTTGCCACCGTAGCTTATCACGGATGTCATGCATAATGAACAGCAGTTACGCAAGTGCCTAAGTGGTATTTTTACAGAATGCTTCCTGCTATTTACCCCTGTTTTCTTTCTTCTGCTTCAGCCCATTACTGTTTCTTTCTGTACTGTGTACTTCAAATAATCTCATTTTACTAATTCCTCTCAGACATGCCCTAGGCTATTGTCATACTGTGCACTCACTTTTCTTCTGGGCTGTGCTAATTCTGCTCTCTTGATAATACAGTGTGACCCATAATTCATTGCTTAGGTGCATTTCATTACTCAGTACCTTTTCAATCAAACTCTTCTTACAGCACCTCATTTCAAGCCTCTTTGATAGCTCTCGACTCCAAACACTCCAATCTTAAGTATAAAGGCATAATAGATCAATTCTGAAAAAATCTCACCTGTGCTAGAAAGGCTCACACAGTACAGGCAGAATTCCTACAATTCATGGATGATTTCATTTTGTTTCTCTTTGATGATCAACCACTTTGTAGTTGTTGAAAACAATGAACTCCTAA
>VYZW01062033.1:299-14237 GCA_013401315.1 Balaeniceps rex | reverse complement strand
AGCCTGGACCCCCAGGACCCCCCTCAGCCCCGGCCCGGACTGCCCCGGGTCCCCCGGCCATACATCCACCCCCCACCCCCAGCGCCCCTCGCTGCGGGAGGGCTCCACGCCGATCATCGCCAATGACCGGGGGCACCTGCTCCCCACCGTGCCCCGCTCCCAGGTGAGCCAGGTCCACGGGCACCCGTGGGGGGGCCGGAGGTGGCCGCTCCTGCCCCTCAGCCGGCACAGGGGCTCCCTGGGGCTGCAAGGCCCTCGCCAGGCCCCGCTCCCCCTCTTCCTCCCAGGCGTCCCCGTGGGGCAGGTTTGTGGGCACCTGGGAGATGCCGCCGAGGATTCCCCCGGCCAGGCTGGACCTGACCTCCCGCTCGGCCACCGCCGCCGCGCAGCTCGTTGACTGGATCCGCCAACCCACCGCCCTGACCCGCGCCCGCAACAGCCTCCGGACGGAGATCACCGGGAAGGTAGGTGCCCCTCTCCAGGGGTCCAGGGACGGCACCCCGGCCCACGAGCAGATTGCAGGGGCGTTTTGTACCACCCCAGGCTGGGGAAGAGCAGGAGAGGGGAGAAGGCAGCAAAGACGGAGCCACGCGGGGAAAGTTGCCGCTCCCTGTGCCGCTTCCCTCTCTCCTGCTCTTCTGAGGACGTTTCAGACTCGTTCCTCCCACATCCCCCGTTTGCATCCGCCGGTAGATCCAACCGGGTGCACTCAGCCCGGCAGCACCCAGTGCTTGGGCCACCATCTCCCCCTGCTCTCGGTATGGGGCTCCCTTGGCTTTGCCCCAAATCCGGGCTCGTCTCCGCACCGCTGCTCTGCCGGCAGGAGGAGCTCACAAGCTGCCGCTCTCCTCCTGGAGAAGAGCATCCGAGAACAGGGGCTGCCCTGACGCAGAGTGGTTCCCAGAGCCCCCAGCACCCCTTTTCCACTCCCTGCTTCTCCCCGGGGACCGCTGCCAGGGTGCCTCGTCCCCAGGCGGAGCAGCCCCTGCAGTGCAGCTGAGCCCAGCACGGAGCCTGGCCCTGCATTGAGCCCCTCCACGGCAGCGGGGCTAGCCCAGACCCACCTGCCCCGGTGTTTCTGCCTGGTCCGTTCGCCCCCCACTTCTCCCGCTGCCCCCCCATCCCCATCTCTGCACCATGAGCACAGCACACATCTCCCTCGCACAGCCCCAGGAGCCTCGGTCAGACGCACAAACAGCCAAGGAGCCTTCCCGAAGGAGCAGCCGGGCATCCAGCAACAGCATCCAGCCCGCCGGGGCCTCTCCTGGAGCACCGCTGGAGGAGCCGCCTGGCCCCGGAGCAGGAGCCATGGCTGTGGTGCCATTCTCCTGCCAGCCCGGCTGCACGGCGGTCCGGCTGAAGGCAGACACGTCCCCGGAGCCCCCGGCTGCGCGCCAGCCTTCTTCCCAGCAGGCCAAGCACGGGGGACAAACCCCGCGCTCCCACCAGCCTGTTGTGACAGACTGAGGTGGGGACGCTGGCTCACCCAAAATCCCAGCCTCAATCCACCCCGCTCCGAGGGGGACCAGCCCTCGGCAAGCCACCCCGCTGCAGATCCCCGCTCCCAGCCCGGCAGATCCATCCCTCAGGCGGGATGGTGGGAGCCCGGTCCCGGAGGAAGAGCCGCAGGCGTGAGAGACGAGCGGCCACCTCGCGCGGGGCTCTGAGCCGGCTTTGCTCTCCTCCCTTCCCCTCCCCAGCTGCTCCCGGCCTCTCCTGCAAACCATCCACCCCTCGGGACACGCAGACAAACAGAAACCACCTTCCTACCCCCAAGGGTGAGGACAGGGAACGCGTCAAAGAAGCCTGAGTGAGGCCGACGCCGGGACAGCACCACATGGCCTGCATTTGTGTTTTCATGGCAATTGAAAAAAATACAGGTTTTAAAAAAAAAAAAAAAACACCACCTCATGTTTGGTTTCAGTAGCTCAGGGCAGAGCCCCAGGAGGTCCGGGCTGCATGGGTCTGTGCGGTGCTTCGGTGTCGGACACGGTGCCCTCTCCGGGTTGTATCTTGGCTCGTCCCATTTAATAGCGTCTCGTGCTGGAAACGTGGGACCAGCCACAGGCCCCGAGCCGCTCCTGGCTCACCCGGCCTCTCCTCGTGCCAAACAGCAGAAATCCCACCGCTGCAGGCTGGTTTCATCCGTTCCTCGACCAGTGCCTTGTGGGGGGAAGAGAGGCGGCTCTGGCCTCATCTCCCACCACCGGGAAAGCGGCAGCGGGGGGTCTGCCCCAGCCGTGGGGCAGCGCTGCCGGCCCCCGCCACAGGGAAATAAAGTCTGTGAAGCGCAGCTGAGAGACACAGCGAAGTCTAACTTCGTTAGCAGCTGGCACACACCACAGAATAGCTCATTAGCGAGCGTAAGTGAGTTCCAAATAAAAGCCATTTCAGCAACTGCAGGAAGTAATTGGTTTAAAGCTAAAATACATTCGTTTTCACCCAGGATGAGCTCTCTCCTGCTGGGGCATGTGGCTGCACCGAACGGGATTCGGCAGTAAGTCGTCTCCCTCTGCCATGCTGACAGCAGACGGTTTTTCCTCCTTTGTGATGTCTCATCTCCGAGGCTCTGTGTCCCCTCAGGGCTGTGATACCTTCAGCTAATTAAAGGAGCGGCAGATCTGTAGGTCCAGCAGGCAGGCGGAGGAGCTGAGCGAGCGGGAGGGACACGGCTCGGATCGGTGGCGGAAATAAAAACAACCACATGGAAACAAGCCTGGCCGGTGTGAGGGATCTTGGAGAGCGTTACTGGACCGGTTCCCCTCCTGCCACTTCAGGTCTCCATCAAAAGCCTGATGAGGAGAGCCGATGTTCCCCACAGAGCTAACGTTTTGCCAACTGATAGTGTGAATGGGAAGGAGGATCCTTCCTGAAACGGAGCCGAAACCCTCGCTGGGACAGGGAAGTGGGACACAGCTCCTGACAGGGAGCGTCCTCTTTGCAAAGCTTTGCTCTCAGTGGCAAACGTTAAAAATTGGCCAATTTGAGCAAAAAGCTCCCGGACCTCGCGCAGGCGTTTGTACCAGCACAAACAACCGCAGTCCAGGTAGGAAATTCCTTTCTGCCAGGCTGGCAGCGTTTCACAGACAAGTCAACCCCGCACCCACCAGCTCCAAAGGTCAGGCACTACACCTGCCTCTAAACGCTGCAAACAGTTTGTTTTTCCATCGCCCGGCTCCTCTTGGAAGTGGCGACTCCCTGGATCGCAGAGCAAAACACCCCTTCCCGGCCGACTTCACCTCAGTGAACGCCGTTGAGCACAGACGACAAACTCGGCAGCTCAGTGTGAAGGATCAAGGCTGCTTTATTGCGAAGGTGGACGAGTGACAAGTGCTGAAATGAGAGCTGGTGGCAACACACATCCCTCCCATCGTGCCAGAGACAGAGTAACTTCCTAAGAGGGGAAAATCGGATGTTTCCACTGGCAGGGGCTCCAGGGCCCCAAAGCTGGCTGAATCACGACATTTCAAGGGTAAGGAGTGGGGACTGAACCTCTGCAGGTCCGAGCACCCCATCCCAGCGAGCTCATGCTGCCAGGCTCGGAAAGCGCAGGGTCCTGCGGCCAGTGCGGCACCTGGATGGCACCGATCACCCATTCCCCTCACGGGTGCCGGCGTTGGCAGCTCCGCCTGCTCTCCCTGCCCTGGCACGGACTGCCTCAATGGAGATGCTTGTCCTGCGCCGGGCCTACACACGCGCTACCAGCCGTCCCCGAGCCCACTCGGACCTGCGGGGACACAGATTCAGCATTGTCTCAAGCTTGGGGACAGAGCAGAGAAAAGAAACGCCCTGGAGTTTGCCCGGAAGAAGCTAGACAGCTCTCTGCAAGCGATTGAACGTGCCGGGATCGGCTGTTAATTCGCGCTTGGCTTTCCGTGGCTGCTCAGGAGTGTGGCACGGCAGGAGACAGCCTGGCCTGTCCCCCCCACCACTAAGAGGGGGTTAGCGCATCACCTGGGCTAATGAAAAGCAACTCTGATCATCCATGAGATTTGCGAGGAGGGGAAGCGCCACCTCCCCCAAAGATTTGTAGTTACCCGGGAGCCTGTCCTCCCACCTCCCTCTCCACGCACATCTTGAGGTGGGCCAGGACGGAGCAAATCTTCCAAAAAAAAGGGAGGCCGTCGACCGGGAGGTACCTTCACATCGCCAGGAGGTACCTTCACATCGCCGCGAGGCCCGCGGAGGAGAGCAGGGTCAGGATCAGGACCAGCACCCCAGACTGGTTGACCTGGGGGATCTTGAATCCCTTCCCCAAGTCCCATGCCTGCGGGAGAGAAGAGACACAGCAGGGTTAATTCAGGGCTGAGACGGTCCCTGATGGGGGATGCGCCAGACGCAGGCAGAAAGGCACCATCTTTCTGATAAAAGCTAGCAAGACCACCCCAAAAAACAGCCTTTGGACCACCGGGTACAGACCGGAGGGAGGACTACAAGTGTCCATCGCTGCAGGGCAACAGGCAGGCGTCTCCCTGGGTGCAGGCACGCATGCGCCGTGCCAGAGGAAGCTTATCCCCCACCAAGCCCCCGCACCTATCGGCAAAGCCACCCGTACGCTCTCCCTAATCCCCAACAGCCGCAGCACGCCAGGTTCACTTCAAAAGCGGCAGCTGCTCTCCGCTTGCTTCTCTCCTGCTGACAGAAATAGGTTATAAAGCACGGGACATGCCGCCGATCTGAGGCAGCACTGACATCCCCGCAGGCAGAGCCGAGCGGGTGGGGATGAGCCTCAGCCCCCAGCACCCCTGCGTACGCCCCTGGGTACGGTGCGAGGCGTGGAGGCCAGGCTGAGCCCGAATGGCAGGGAGGGATGCTGGAACGGCAGCCCAGAGCTGCGTGTCCTCGGTTCCCAGGTATCGCAGGTGGGTTTGCACCTCTCACCTGACTTGGATCAAGCGAAAGCGGGATGGCTGAGGGCAGCCTGGGGAGCGCACGCCTCCTCCCAGCCTGCCAGCAAGCCCCCAGGGCTTGAAAGCAGAGAAGCACCCGGGGCAGAGGCACTAAACTGAACCTGCTCCCTGTTGCCTCCCCTTCTGTCATCGGGGAGCCAACGCTGCTTCTTTCTGTCTCAATTTAATTGGCATCCTAATACATATGTGCAGTCAGAGACTTCAGCACGCATTCGACTCACGATGCTCTGAACAAGCAGCTGGTTATGACTGCTCCATTTGCCCGACAGCATCTCCACGAGCGAGCGGGGCTCAGCCAGCTGCAGGCCCCGTGCTCCGAGACCTCCTCCGACACCGAGTGCTTGAAAAGCAGATAATGAGCACTCACAGCGCCGCTGGCTGGCCACTGTCCGCCCCAAGGACCCGCCGAGGGGGCTGCTCTCGCAGCACGCTGCTGTTGTTCACCCCAACAGCTCGGCCAGGCACCTCCCGGCACTCTGACAAGAGCACCTCGTAATGGCTGCTCCCGGGTACAGGATACAACATCCAACAGTGCTCCAGTCCCGTGTTTCCACACTGGAAGCACCACGAGCCATCAGCGCCCGCAGCGCGAGCCCACGTCTGCAGCGCGGCTCCGCACGTGATGCTCCCCCCGCCCAGAGCAGAAGGATCATGTCACACTCTGGGCCAGCTGCCTTTGCGGTTTGCTCCCGTAAAACCTATCTGGAGCTACAGAAAACACAAAATCAACTACAAAAAGCAGCACGTCTTGTACTGTTCCCAGCAAGAAACTCTCAGTTCTCCAGCTCCCCCTCCTCCATCAAACACAGGAAGCTCAGCTGAACGGAGCTGCTTGTTCCTCGCTCCAGCCCAGGGCAAACATCACAGGTTACTTTCTGCGCTGGCAGCGCCATCTCCAATCCTCTGCCACACGTCTTCTGGGCTCATTAAGCACCATAAAGCACTTGGAAGATCACAGCGCCATGGCTGCATAACGAGGGCGAGATAACGAGCAACGGGTGGCGCTTCTGCAGGGCTCGAGCCCACAGCTCCGCGGACACGTCCCCCAGCTGTAACACTGCTCCCGCCAGCCCTCGTCCATCTCCCGCAGCCGAGGAGACGTGGGGGGATGCTTCAGCCAGCTGTGCCACCCAGCAAAGTACCAGCGTAGCAATGCTCTTTGCAAGTTAAATGTACCCAAAAATAGCAGCGAGTTCTGAAGCACTTGAGGTGACTTAATTCCCATTTCCAAGGGCACCTTCCCAGACGCCGCACACAGCACTCCCACAGCCGGCAGACGCCTCCCTTCCCTCGCACCCCCAAGCACACGCACGGCCCCTCTCAGGGGCTACTCACAAGGTGTCGGACTCCGTTCCAGGTGTGGTAGGAGAGGGGGAAAGCCAGAGCAAACTTAGCAGAGTAGATGAGAGCGGGCCCCAGGCTGAGCGACTTCACCATGGCCAGGTAGTGGGGAAACTGTTCTGGGAGTAGCAGGGCAGCCAGACTGAAGAGGGAGACTCCTGAGAAAGACAAAGCCCGCAGGTCAAGCCAGCAGAAGCGTTACGAACCCCACAAAGAGCCCCAGGCCACCTCCACGTCTCTGGTTTGGTGACACGGCCTGAACCACCGTCAGCTCATGGCGGCCTGCGGAGGAAGGAGGAGGGAGAAGGGCTGTGCCCATCTGGTGGCAGTGCCAGCTGTGCTGTGACAGTGCACCCTGGGGTGCTGAAGACTCAAACTGGGGCAGCAATGCACCGAATCTGGGTCCTGCGCCGGGGCCTGCATTACTCATACAACACCCAGAGACCAAACCGGTGTGAGCTCATGCAATTGCAGCCAAACCAGCCCAAATTCAAGGTTAAAGGGACAACTAAGCTCGGAAATGTAAGGTGGCAGCTCTTCAACAAAGTCCCCAGATCCACATGTCAGGACAGAAACCCCTCCACCGCCAGCCACCGACACAGGCAGCGATGTAGCGAGGCTGCCTCAGCGGGGACCAGCAAAGGAACCGGCAGACAAAGAGACAGCAGGACACGCGTGGCTGCGCTAGCTGCAAGAGCCGCAGCAGCTTCTCCTCCTTTCTAGGCCAAGAGGGTTTCTCCAGATGGTGCTGCCAAAAGAATGGGAACGATCGCAGCCAGCAGTCAGCCAATTTGCGATTCACCCTCCACTCAATAGCGCCTGATTACACTGCGGCATGCTAGCTCGAGCACCTCGGCTGAGGCCGGCGCTGGCAGTGCGAGTCAACCAGCTGCTTCCTCGCTCAGCCACTTGTCTCCTCAATGGCCTTTGTGTTCACCCTGCGAGAAGCGCAGGAAGTCAGAGGCTCCTGTAATTACAGGCCTTGACAGAGAGGAGCTGAACACTTCCCCCTCCTTCTCCTGGCTGCTGAGCTGTGGTCGGCAGAAGCGATGTTCCTTCGTGCTCCATCGGGATGGGAAGGGAATGATTCCCCTCTGGCAGAGGTTGATGGATCGGAGCAGAAAGGCAACAGTGGACCTGCCAGCTCGGCTCGTCTGACAGCACGCTGGATGAGGATCGCAGCCCACAGGGCCCACAGGCACGTCCCGAGCTGGAGATAAGATCCCAAAGCCGGGTGGTGCCAGTGCGGCTGCCATGCAATGCCCAGGACTCACACACGGAGCAAGGCACGCAGCCACCCTGGAGCCAGCTGGGCTCACCGGCTGCAGGCAGGCAGTTACCTGGCCGTGCTCGGAGCAGGCAGCGCTCGGCTGCTCTCCCACAGAGGATGCATGCTGCTCTTTGTGAGGCAGAGCTGGGCACAAGCCGGCTGGCCGGGGAGGAGCAGAGCCTGGGGGCAGAGCCAAGCCCTCACCAGGGCTCTGCCGTGCAGATACAGGAGCAGGAGGCCATGTGCGTGCCCTTTTCTAAGAGCTCAACTCCCAAGCCCTCACAGAGGCCAGGCTGGGAGGGGCAGGCCGCAGCCCTCGCTGCTCCCTCTCACTCCGCTGAGTGACAAACACAAGTCCTCAGCCCTGCACATCCTTCCTGAGTCCTTTCACTCTGTCCTTCTGCAAACACCAACCCAGCTCCCCCCCCGCTACAGGGAGCAACCAGAGAAGCACCTTCCTGCTGCCATGAGAGGGCATTAATGGAAATAAAACAGCCTTTCACAGTTAGATGTCCTATCATTTAGTCAAACCATGCAAGTCAAATTGCTGGAGGGAGTTTATCAGTTTTTGACGCTGGCACCACCTTCTCCCCCACCAGGATCTCTGGGAAAGCAGCAGCTACTCCCAGGAAGCTGAAGAACTCCACCTGTGCTAAGGAAAATCCTCTGAGCTCTGCCTGCCTGTCAGTCTTACCCTCACACAGGGTCTCCTGGAAGGGTAAACCAGCAAAAACAGCCCCAGAAGAGAAGGGCTGAGAACGGGAGCAGCAGATCGGCCTTTTCCAGCCTGGGGAAGGCCCCGAAGAAAGCAGCCAGGCCAGGCCACAGTGCTACAAAGGCTTCGAAGGCTTTTACGTACAGGGGAGCATCGCTGCCTTTGCAGGACTGGAGCCACTCGCAGCACAAGAGGACCCGGGGACAGAGAAATGGGGATGGGGAGATTTTCAGGGGATGGAGAAAGGGAGAGGACAAAGCGCAGGTTTCCCAGGAGAAAACCCACTGATGAAGCTGGGGACAGAGGAGAGAAAACATCTGCCTGGCGTCAGGTCTCCGAATCAGTCAGAGGGGTCTTCCCTCCCACAGCCCCCCCTCTGTCACCGCAAGCGGGTGGGAGATGGACGCACCTAAGCTCAGCGCAACGCCGGTGCCCCGGTGCGTGATGGACATCGCCATGGGCAGGGACCACCTGCAAAACAACCAACCTCGTCAGCAAAACAGGGCACAACACCAGGGAGGCCTCCGAGGCCACGGGACAAAGCACAACCCGTCTATTCCTAGACAGCTCCGTGCTGCTGGGCGGGTATTTCTGCACTGGGAGTTATTCAAGGAATCCAGCCAGAGCAAAAGGGGAGAGACAGGGGAATTTGCAGAGGCAGCTTGCGAATGGCAAATGCCACTGGCACGGGTTTGGGAAGGGGAAGGGCGTCTGCTGAGAAAGCTTAAAGGAAGATGAAACAGGAGAAGACTGTAATGCTCCTGCAGTTGAGGAACAAAGGGGCAGGGTTTGGGCATCCAGGCTCACGGACAAACGAGAGAACCTGGAAAAGCGACGGAGGCAGCCCCAAAGAAGCCGTCACCTTTCTGAGGAGGGAACCTGAGAGCCCCGAGTTGGCCCCTGCCAACTCCGCAGCGGGACGTGCCATTCTGCGCAACCGCCCTCAGCAGAGGCAGCTGCCTTTCAACGGCACGTCTGGAAACGCTGCCCTGCCCGAGCACTCTGAGGCGCAGCTCTGGGGGGATTGTACCCCTCCGCAACACCCCGTATGAAAACAGCGAGTGTCACCAACTCGGTGGGGGAGGCCGTGATTCCCACACACAGCTCAGACTGTTTGCATCACAATGTAGAGAGAGGGTCTCCCCATCCTCCACCTGAAGTGACAGTGGGAACCCGCGTGGCCCTCCCACCCAAGGGTGCCTCTGGGGACAGGGCTGTCGTGTGCCAGAGCCCAGAGGTGCCCCAGTGCGAAGCTGAGGAGGCCAGGAGGCTCTTACTTGTAAATGGTGATGTGAGGGGACAAGGGACGATTGGACTTGGTGTTCTTCTCCCAGAAGCGGGCCATCTCCTCCTTGGCCGTCGTTCCCATCGGGACAACGCTGCAAAAGAAGAGGAGACGGGAGGTGCGGAGAGATGGGCAGCGCTTTACCCCTGCCCGCTCCGCCGGGCTTTGCTGCTGCAGCTTTCTATCTCGCAGGACATGAGCTCCTGGCTGCCCTTGACTACAGCAGTACAAAGAACAGCTCCAGCTGTGCGTGGACACAGGCGAGGAGAGGATCGCTGCCAGCTCTCACCAGTGAATAATAACAACACGCAGGATGGGAAGCTGCTGCACTGGAATCCACTCAGCCAGCGGAGCCGAGCCACCCCCCCCAGCACCGCCCAAATCAGGGTATAGGATATCAGATAACACATTATATAATACTGATAACATGCAACCTGCTCTTTACTGCCACGGTAATTGCACGCTGTACCAAATAAAGAGCTTGTAATTTAATGTTCCTGAGATTACACAGCAATTACACTTACAGCCCAATTTAGCAGAAAATAACTATTTCCCCCTAAGCCCGGCAGCATGAAGCACAGGAACAAGAAGACTTCTGCGGTTCCCAGCCCTCCTCAGGTGCAAAGCTGTGGCACAGAGGGGTGACGGGGATACCACCGCCCCCGTGACAGACCCAGGACCGCCGCAGCAGCCAGCCGGCCTCTCCCTCGATCCCCGTCCACAAGCCCCAGCCCCTCTGTAAATAGGCCGTGCCCTCGTGGTGGCATGAGGCGGTAAGTGCCCAGCTAAAACACGGCGTTGATTGACCAGAATTACTAAGCAGACGGAGCGCACGCATGCCCCAAAGCCTTAGATGGGATCCCTCGGGGAAGAGCTTAATCCCGTTACTCTCAGTAAAACCTCGGACTCACTGTCGCACAGAAAGGCTGGGGCCAAGCCGAGCCAGCAGGCATCGCCGACCGACATATCTGCAAGAGAGAACACAGAAAGGCTTTGTGAGTGCCAAATAAACGACGGAAAATGCCAGCAAGACAAGGCCGGGGAGGGGATTCACCACTTCAGTGGTTCGTATCTTAAAATCAATCTTAACACAAGAGAATCTGGGCTGTTCCTCCACAAATCTTCTCTCTCTTACACTGAGCTCTTAACTAGAGTCTCTAGATTCTGCCCAGGGGTTCACTCTTTACGACACCCTGTAATTAGTCGGCTCAGCTGTAATACCTTGTTTGTAAGACAGACATAAACAGCACTCTAAGCTCACAGCTACGCTGAGGCAGTCCATTTTTCACTCTCACTACAGCAATTATCGGGGCGGGCGGCACACGTCCCCAGAAAGGCGCATCTGCCAAGCTCCGCAGAAAGGGCCGGTTCGGGCCACCGCTCTCCACGCGTGCAAGATGAAGACATCAACCCCCCTTCCTCCAAACACTTGTTTTCATTACAGCGTTTTTGCCGCCGCCATTCATTAAGCTCCGAGCACTGGTGAGACGGGAGGGCGCTGTCGCAGCCCAGCGCACGCGGCGTTTCAGCCACGCCGAGGCTCGGGGCAGGAGGTAAAAAGGGATTTTGTGGTGCCCGAAGGAGTGGGTGCCGCTCTCTGCGGAGCGATTGTAGTAACCGTGACTCTGACATTCAAGGGCATCTCTCCAGGAACGGGGAGGAACAGGCCCCCGGCCCAGCGCAGCTTGAGCGTTTGCACATGTGGGCTGGAATCTGCGGCACCCGCTCCTCTCCAGGACAGAGCGTAACAGGCAGCGCTGCCTTTCCTGACGACGCGACGAGAACGAGGTGTGTCATGACGTTTGGCCTGCTCATCTGCAGCGCAGCGACAAACACTAATTAATCTTCTCAAATGCACAAGCATCTGTACCAGCATCTCCCGCTGTTTCGTTAACAGCGGTAGACAAACGAAGCTCTGCTGCTCTTCAGTTGTCCTACAGCCGGTCTCGAGGATGCGGTAGGAAAAACATCTGGAGGTCAGCTCTTCACCAGGTGTAAATCCAAAACAAAAGTCATTATTATTAACCACTCCGAGTTCCTGTGTAAATGATCGTTAGGATGTTTCCTTTCAAAATCCTCCCTCGCGTTCAAAGGCTGGATTTGAAACACAGCAGGTTTTTAGGAAGGCATCCTGGCTGGATGCATGAATTTTCGGCAATGCAGAATCCACCCCATGCTGCAGTGCAACATTTCTGACTGAAAACCCTTCTTTGAACCGTCTCTGGTTTACCAACGCCCTCCCCGAAGTGCAGCCTGACAGCGAGACCGAGAGCTTCAGGGGGACACGGCAACGGCTGAGCCCAGCCAAAGCCTACCATCATGTCCGAGAGCAGCCGACAAGGGATCCCAGGAGAAAAGTCTCAGGAAACGCAGGGGAGCACCCACCACCACATGCAGCTCACGCACTTCGCAAGCCAGACGGTTTCAGTCCATAATAAATGGCTTTTTTCGCCATGAAATCGCGTTGCCACCTCCTGACCCCCCCAACTTCCAGCACAAATTCTCACGGCTTCACCAGACACAGAGAACCAGCTCCCTGCCTGACCCGAGCCCCCGCGGACCAGCGCTGGCCACCACCTCCCGGTTCTTGGGCAGGGGAGATGAAGTGAACGATAAATGTCTACCCGCAGACCATTAATGATTTATACACCTCGCTCATGCCCTCCTCAGTCCGCTTTTCCAGATTAGAAGGCCAAACCTACTTCACCTCTCCTTCTACGGAAGCCGCTCAACACCTCTTCTGGGGGCCGGGGCGGTGGAAGAGGGAGGGCTGGCTCCAAATCACACACGATATTCAAAACAAGAATAAAATCCACAACGCGTTTGCATTTTTTTCAAAGCTAAACTCCCCATCCTCTCGGCTCAATTTTACTATTTTTTTTCAGATGCAAAGCATTACGTCTTGCTTCAGTGCAACGACTATCGCTTGCAAAACACAGCCCTCCAGCTAAGCTATCAAGGTCACTCTGTACCAGGGACCTGTCCTCTTCATTATTTATCATTCTCTAAGTTGTTGCATCTTCTCCAGCTCCTCCTCCATTAACTTGCATTTTCTTCCAGATCACTGATAAACACATTTTTTTAAAAAGAAGAATTAGCCCTAAAAGAGGACCCTCCGGACTCCCACTGAGAGCTTCCCACAGCACCCCAGCCAACTCCCGCTCTGCCCCGTGCCCGAGGAGGGTGCAAAGACTCAGGGGACCCCAGATGGTGTTAATAACCAGGGACTTTGCAGAGTACAGCCGCTCACATGGGGCTGGAGAAGGACAAGCGAAAAGCGGCAGCTCAAACGGGACATCTATAAACACCCAGTGGTGGAACAGCACTGGCTGCACACACCCCACCACCCAGCTCCGTTCGCTCATGAGGAGAATTTTGGGAGTCGCGGGGGACAGCTCTGGAGCAGCATCAGCTCAGTGTCACGTTGATAGACGTCGTTAACATTTATTCCGCAAGACAGGTCTATAAAAATCACTCGGATTTCGCCACTGAGGAGGCAAATGAGAAGCGATTATATATGCTTTTTCATCTGACAAGCAGAAGCAGACGCTAGATGAAGTTATCAGGCGCAGGCTTCAAACCAGAGCGAGCGACTTCGCTCTTGTTTTTCAAGCAGCAGCTGCGGGGCGCCCGCCCAAGCAGGTATCGGAGCCCCCCCGCCTCTCCCGCTGCGGGCAGATCCTGCCTTTAAACAAACACGCACAGGCAACAAAGAGCTTTCCACAAAAGCGTGACGGCTCCAACCGCCGCCAGAAGGAGAATAAATTAAGAGAACGAAATCCCAAACACTGTCTCCAGGCTGATATCAAAGAGGAGAATGTCAGAAACGGGGGCTGGGAGGGGGACGGTCACAGGCTCGAGGAGGCACAAAACTTTCCAGCGGGGGTGGCAGATGGGAAGAGGCACCTTCAGACCAAGTGAACACAATGCCCTTCCCCATTGCTGCTCAGCACCACGGGCATGGCGGGACATACTCCCACACGGGACCGCTGAGCTCCTATGAAGCCACCAGCACCCTGTCAGGTGGCCCCGAGAGGCGGGGGACATCCCCCAGCGCCGGCTGGGTGGTAACGTGGACGTTTGTCCACCCAGTCAAGGCCACCAAGAGCCACAGGAGCGAGGGATGGGGAGAGACTGCACGCAGGGAGCGGGAAGGAGCAGGGCTGCCCTTCTCAGCAGCAATCAGCCGCCGGCCTCGCCCACGGCCGGGCTGATCCCAGCCCCGCAGGGCGCCCGGGCCTCGCTTCCCCCCCCGCAGCTCAAGGGGGTCCAGGCTCCTGCTCTGCCCCGGCTCCGGGGCCGCCCCCGGGGCTCGCTGCGGCGGAGGGGCAGCGCGGTTCAGCCGCCCGAGGGGGCGATGCCTCAGCGGCTCCCTGCAGCCGCCGGACCGGGGAGCGGGGTGCGCAGGGACACGGGC